>AP025052.1:7099634-7134060 GCA_036186865.1 Eustoma russellianum
AAAAAACAAAAAGAGGTTTAATGTGGGCTTTTAAATTAAAAAAAAATTCTATTTTTATTATTTTTTTTTTTCAAAAAAAGAACGTTCCTCTTTCAGAAAATAATAATAATAGAATCAAATTAAAAAGACATAGTAATATTAAATTGTAGAGGTGTTGCACGAAAAAAAAAAAGTATCTATCCATATATATATAATTAGGTTGTTTTCTGAAACATAGAATAAAGAAATAAAAAAAAGGGGGTTACGGTCATTTAGAAGAATTAGTGATATATGATTATATATATAATCAAGTTTATTTAACCTATGTTTGAAAATGACTTGGTAAATCAAATTAAGTAGCTTCATCTACAAATAAATTAATAAATTTATAAGAGAAGTCCATAAATAAGAGAAATTGTTATTATGAGGAAATTGTGAAGAAATGTAAGAATAAGGAGGAAGTAAAGGAAAATGGAAAATGTGTTGAGCTTTACATTGCATTTCATGTCACGTGCATTGCATTGCATCCCTTCAGGGCGCTGACTCCACGTTATGGAGCGTGTGTTCGCTGACTCCACGTTACGGAGCGTGTGTTCGCTGACTCCACGTTACGGAGCGTGTGTTCGCTGACTCCACGTTACGGAGCGTGTGGCCCTATGAGGCGTGTGGTCCTACGGGACGTGTGGCCCTATGAGGCGTGTGGCCCGACGGGGCGTGTGGCCTGACGAGGCGTGTGGTAGGATTTCCTCGAGGTTCATGCATTGCACGGTAGAGAGACAGGCATTCATGTGTTGAGATATCGTTGCGTGTGACACAAGCATGCATCATGATATTGCATAACTAATGTGCTGTGTTTTTATTTACTTACGCAGTTATTCATGTTTGTACATGTACTACATGCTATCTGTTGCCATATATGAAATTGTTCGAGAAGAGACGGGTACCTACTGGGTGATATTTCTATATCACTCACCCCTTTATTTTTCCCAGGTGAAAGGAGTATGATTATATTTACATAGAGGACGGAGCGGAGTACGGACAGTGGGGTAACTAGCTCGGGACCAGAAGATGTAGAATCCTTTTATTTCATTTATATCAGTTATGAGTTGTACTGAATTTCAGACTTGTTTCTATTTGAGATACAGTTTGGGGATGTAATAAATAAATGTTTATTTCATTTTCTTTATTTCCGCTGCGAAATTTCCTACGTCACTGCTGACGTGAAGGAGAATTGATCGACGCTTTGTAGCTCTCATAGTAGACTACGGCGGGTGCATCGTTTCCGATACTAGGGCTCGGAAGCGGGGCGCTACAGGTGGTATCAGAGCCGAGGCTCCAGATCTGCCTCGGAAACACAGGGTTAACTAGATCACTTAGACGTAGGTGATGATTTTAGATTTAAGTCATGATCGGGTTAAGGGGTGTGAGGACCGTTAGTTAAATATTTACTGTTATAATTTCAGAGTTTGTAAATTACCTAGAATACTCTTGTTTATGAATCTGACCAAATTGTGAATTGCAGAAAGAAATGGATCCAAATGGAAATGTCGGATCGGGGCAGGCTCAGAACCAAAACAACAACATTGCTGAGGCCTTGGTCACTTTAACAAACATTGTTGCTCATCAGCAGCAACAGCTGAATCAGCAGATACCGAATCCACCACCACAGCCTGGGTTGAGGTTCTTTTATAAGGAGATGCAGAATGCCCGAGCTCCTACCTTCCGGGGCACATCGAAGCCGGAAGAAGCTGAGATTTGGCTGAAGGAGATATCAGATCATCTACGTTTACTGCAGGTGCCAGAGGATTTGATGGTGGAAGTTGTTGTACCATTTCTGATTGGTGATGCTGAGGTCTGGTGGCGTAGTGTGGAAGTCCGATTGACTGCACCGATCACTTGGGAACAGTTTCGGGAGGAGTTTAAGAGATACTATGTGCCAGACAGTGTGGTTCTGCAGCGAATGGCAGAATTTCAGGCTTTGACTCAGGGGAATATGTCGGTTGCGGAGTATGTTGAGAGGTTTCACGCACTGGGTCAGTATGTGCCGTCTACCATGACTGATCAGAGACTGAAGATGTTGAAGTTTAAGACTGGTTTGAGATCTGAGATTCAGACCGGGCTTGTAAATGCGAGGGCCCGAACATTTGATGAGCTGCTCGAAGCGTGTCGTGAAGTGGAAGGAGACTTCAGGAGAGTCAGTGCGGAGGATCGTGGCAAGAGGCCACGAGATGATTTTGGATCAGGAAAGTCTGGACGCTGGGTGAAGGTACCTCGTCGTCAGCCTACAGGAGTACAGTTTAGGCCACCACAGCAGCAGCCACAGAGGAACTTTGGTCAGCCTCAGAGCAATAATGGACCGCCAGCGCCATGTGCTTACTGTGGCCGGAATCATCCGGGAGAGTGCTGGAGGAAGAATAATATCTGTTACAAGTGTGGAAAGACTGGACATTACGCCAGAGAGTGTCCTGAGCAAAAGGCGGTGCCACAGCAGCCGCAAGGTGGTCAGCAGAAGGGGAGGCCGAAGACGAACGCCAGAGTGCATGTTATGACTGATCCTGAGGTGGAAGCAACGAATGATGTGGTGACAGGTAACATTTAAATAATTCAGTCATATAAGTGTTTCTTTTGCATGGTTTCTATATTTTACTTGTTGTGTTGTAGTTAACCCTTAAATTGTATTAGGATCAATCCTGATTAACAAGGTGCCAGCGAATGTATTATTCGATAGTGGCGCTAGTCACTCATTTATTTCACGGAGATTTGTGAAGTATCTAAACCAATGTCCGGAGCAGTTGGAAATCCCTTATCGTGTGCAAACGGCTGGTGATACGGTGATAGTTTCACATCATCAATATAAGGGTTGTGAACTGGAGATTGAAGAACGAATGTTCACTGCTACTCTCATCCCGATTCAATTAAGCGATTTCGATATCATTCTTGATGTGGACTGGCTATCGGAGCATCACGCGAATATAAACTGTCGACGGAAGCAAGTGAGTATCCGAGGTCCTGATGCAAAAGAAGTGGTGTTTCAGGGAAATTTTAAGCTGAAGAAAGTTCCGAAGAAAATTTATCTGACCGCAACTCAAGCATATCAGATGCTGCAGAAGGGTGCGGAGGGATTTCTGGTATATGCTATGGATTCAAAGCAGGAGGTGCCGACGATTGATCAGATTCCGGTTGTGAATGAATTCAAAGATGTGTTTCCAGAGGAGTTGCCGGGTTTGCCGCCGAATCGCGAAGTAGACTTCGAGATAAATCTCATTCCGGGAGCTGAGCCTATCTCGAAGACACCGTATCGTATGGCTCCGGCAGAATTGAAAGAATTGAAAGAGCAGTTGCAAGAGCTTCTTGATCGGAAGTTTATTCGTCCGAGTGTTTCACCGTGGGGAGCGCCGGTGTTATTTGTCAAGAAGAAAGATGGAAGCTTGAGACTGTGCATCGATTATCGTGAGATCAATAAGATCACGATAAAGAACAAGTACCCTCTACCTCGCATTGAAGATTTGTTTGATCAGTTGAAGGGTGCACGTGTATTTTCTAAGATTGACTTGCGGTCTGGTTATCATCAGTTGAGAGTTAAGGCAGAGGATGTAGAGAAGACTGCGTTTCGTACCAGATACGGGCATTACGAATTCTTAGTGATGCCGTTCGGATTGACAAATGCACCAGCTGCATTTATGGACTTGATGAATACGGTGTTCAGAGAACAGCTGGACAAGTTTGTGGTTGTTTTCATTGATGACATTTTGGTGTACTCTCCGAGTGATGAGAAGCATGCTGAACATTTGAGGGAAGTACTGGAGATCTTGAGACAGAAGAAATTGTACGCTAAATTCAGCAAATGCGAATTTTGGCTGAAGAGCGTGACATTTCTGGGTCATGTTGCCTCAGAGGAAGGAATTTCTGTTGATCCAAAGAAAATTGAGGCAATTACCGAATGGCCGCGTCCAACCAATGTGACAGAAGTCAGAAGTTTTCTTGGGTTGGCAGGCTATTACCGGAGGTTTGTAGAAGGGTTTTCCAGAATAGCAGTGCCACTGAGTAAATTGACGCAGAAGAAGACAAAATTTGAATGGACTGCTGATTGCGAGAAAAGTTTTAATGAGTTGAAGAAGAGACTGACCACAGCACCAGTATTGGCGCAGCCCTCTGGTTCAGAAGGGTTCGTCATATATAGTGATGCGTCTAGAAATGGACTAGGTATGTATATGATATTAAGTTAGATATTATATACATGTTAATTGTGGCCTAACTTTTCTGATACAGGTTGTGTGCTTATGCAAGAAGGCAAGGTTATCGCGTATGCCTCTCGACAGTTAAAGCCGTATGAGCAGAATTATCCGACTCACGATCTTGAGTTGGCAGCGGTAGTGTTCGCACTTAAAATATGGAGACATTATCTATACGGAGCAAAGTGCGAGGTTTTCACGGATCATAAGAGTCTAAAATATCTGTTCACACAGAAGGAGCTGAACATGAGGCAACGACGATGGTTGGAATTGTTGAAAGATTACGATCTGACCATCAGTTATCATCCAGGTAAAGCAAATGTAGTGGCTGACGCATTGAGCCGGAAGTCTAGTCATGCAGGCCAGACACCACTGGAGAGAGAGATGAATGAGTTTGGTCTTGATATAGTGGACTCGACAGCGAGTGTTCTGGCTACACTTACTATTACTCCTACGCTGGTGGAGCAGATTAAAGAGGCACAAAAAGGCGATGCTGATTTGAGAATGGTTCGTGACCGCATGTTGATTAGTCAGGTGGATGGTTTCCAGGTACACGATGATGGAAGTTTGTGGTTTCAAGGGCGACTATGTGTACCAGATAAGGAAGAACTGCGGAAAGAGTTGTTGAAGGAAGCTCATAATTCTAAGTTGTCTATTCATCCTGGAGCAACTAAAATGTATAATGATCTTAGGAAACATTACTGGTGGAGTGGAATGAAGCGTCACATTGCGGAATTTATCGAGAGATGTCTAGTTTGTCAACAAGTAAAAGCCGAGCACCAGAGACCTGGAGGGTTAATGATGCCATTAGAGATACCTGAATGGAAATGGGAGCACATTACGATGGACTTTGTTGTGGGTCTCCCGAGAACCCGTAATGGCAATGATATGATTTGGGTGATAGTAGATCGGTTGACGAAGTCGGCACATTTTCTACCTATACCGAGTAATGCAACTCTGGAAAGACTCGTGACATTGTATATTGACAATATTGTCAGTTTACATGGAGTGCCGGTAAGCATCGTGTCAGACCGGGATTCGAGATTTACATCTAGATTCTGGTCAGCATGTCAGAAGAGAATGGGTACTGAATTGCGTTTAAGCACAGCATTTCATCCGCAGACAGACGGGCAGTCTGAGCGAACGATACAAACATTGGAGGATATGTTGCGAGCCTGTGTCCTGGATTTCAAAGGCAACTGGGATAGTATAGTGAAGTTAATTGAATTTTCTTATAACAACAGTTATCACAGTGCTATTGGAATGGCACCGTTCGAAGCTCTTTATGGCCGTAAGTGTCGATCGCCGGTGTACTGGGATGAAGTTGGAGAGCGAGCTATCACCGGGCCAGAGTTAGTTGAGCAGACGAAGGAGAAGATCAAAATTATTCGTGATCGGCTCAAAATAGCTCAAGATCGGAACAAAAGTTGGGCTGATTCTAAGAGGCGACCACTGGAGTTTTCGGTTGGAGAAAAAGTATATCTGAAAGTGTCGCCGATGAAAGGTGTAAGTCGGTTCGGAGTAAAAGGAAAGCTGAGCCCTCGTTACATTGGTCCCTACGAGGTACTCGAAAGAGTTGGGACGCTGGCATACAAGTTGGCTTTACCACCGGCGTTGTCTCAAGTTCATAATGTATTTCATGTGTCGCAATTAAGAAGGTATGTTCAGGATCCGAGTCACATACTGAATGAGAGACCATTGAAAGTTAGACCGGATGTGACTTATGAGGAGGTTCCGGTGAAGATCGTAGATCGTAAAGATCAAGAGCTGAGACGAAGAGTCATACCCTACGTCAAAGTCCAATGGAGCAACCATACCGAAAGAGAAGCGACATGGGAGCTTGAAGAGCAAATGCGCGAGAAGTATCCGCATTTATTTGCTTAAGGTACGCAAGTTTCGAGGCCGAAACTTATTATAAGGGGGGTAGACTGTAACAACCGTAAAATAAAAATTTACATAATATAATTTTTTTTTTAAAAAAAACAAACTACTCAAATAACTCACACTTAATGCTCTTTATCTTGCTTTTGAACCCTTACCCATCCCATTCTAAAACCCTCATTATTAACCTACACATTATTGCCTCATAAACACTCATCATTTAACCATTTTCCCTTACCCTTTTATTAAGGCCTTTCGGCCAACATTTTTTTAAACAAAAAAAAAAGGTAACGTGAGTGCTAAAGAAAAAGAAAGATTGAATAGCTGAGAGGAGAATAGAGAAGGTGAGGAGGGAAAAAAAAAAGAGAAAAAATAGAAATAGAAGAAGAAAGGAGGAAGGGTAGTGCACCACAAACAACATCACATCACCACCAACATATACTTGCAACCAAGAGGTAGGTATCCTCTCTCTTTTTGAGCTAATTTCATATATGTAATTATTTGCTATTTGTTTTATTTGTTGTTTAATTTGCTTGATATAATACAAATTGATATGTTATATGTTTTAGTTGTTTTTGTAGTTGTATATAATATCATGTATATATTTTATGTGGGTTCGAAATGTGTAAAGAAGTTATTCTCCGTTTTAGATGTTATAATATAAAATTCTGTGTATTAGATTTGTTTAAAACAAATAAATACATCATGTAGGTATGTGTGAGTTAGAAAGTAGGTTAAACAAAATATGAATTTAGGAAATTTGTAGGGGTGGGTTTCGGCTTTATAAACGGAAAAAAAAATTTGTTTCGGCTGATTAAATTTTAGAATTTCAGAATAATTGAAATTGAAATTTAGGGTGAAGATTATATAAGTTAGGGTTTAGTTGTTTGGAGTGAGGAATTAAAAAAAATGGCTGGGGAAGTTTTTGGGCTAAAAAAAAAAGGTCTGTTTGTGCTGGTGTGTGCACAGTGGGCTGGAGAGAAGGGGAAATTCGGTAGTGGGCTGTTGAGAAAAAGGGGAAAGACAAACAAAAAGGGCTTAGCCCATTCTGCAGAGGAAAAAAAGGAAAAATAACAAACAAGGGGCTGGCGCGGATTGGGCTGGGCGCAGGGGGGGGGTTGGCGGTCTGGACATGCTGCGGGTAAAAGGTTGACAGTTTGGGCTGGAAAAAAACAAAAAGAGGTTTAATGTGGGCTTTTAAATTAAAAAAAAATTCTATTTTTTATTATTTTTTTTTAAAAAAAAGAACGTTCCACTTTCAGAAAATAATAATAATAGAATCAAATTAAAAAGACATAGTAATATTAAATTGTAGAGGTGTTGCACGAAAAAAAAAGTATCTATCCATATATATAATTAGGTTGTTTTCTGAAACATAGAATAAAGAAATAAAAAAAAGGGGGTTACGGTCATTTAGAAGAATTAGTGATATATGATTATATATATAATCAAGTTTATTTAACCTATGTTTGAAAATGACTTGGTAAATCAAATTAAGTAGCTTCATCTACAAATAAATTAATAAATTTATAAGAGAAGTCCATAAATAAGAGAAATTGTTATTATGAGGAAATTGTGAAGAAATGTAAGAATAAGGAGGAAGTAAAGGAAAATGGGAAATGTGTTGAGCTTTACATTGCATTTCATGTCACGTGCATTGCATTGCATCCCTTCGGGGCGCTGACTCCACGTTATGGAGCGTGTGTTCGCTGACTCCACGTTACGGAGCGTGTGTTCGCTGACTCCACGTTACGGAGCGTGTGTTCGCTGACTCCACGTTACGGAGCGTGTGGCCCTATGAGGCGTGTGGTCCTACGGGACGTGTGGCCCTATGAGGCGTGTGGCCCGACGGGGCGTGTGGCCTGACGAGGCGTGTGGTAGGATTTCCTCGAGGTTCATGCATTGCACGGTAGAGAGACAGGCATTCATGTGTTGAGATATCGTTGCGTGTGACACAAGCATGCATCATGATATTGCATAACTAATGTGCTGTGTTTTTATTTACTTACGCAGTTATTCATGTTTGTACATGTACTACATGCTATCTGTTGCCATATATGAAATTGTTCGAGAAGAGACGGGTACCTACTGGGTGATATTTCTATATCACTCACCCCTTTATTTTTCCCAGGTGAAAGGAGTATGATTATATTTACATAGAGGACGGAGCGGAGTACGGACAGTGGGGTAACTAGCTCGGGACCAGAAGATGTAGAATCCTTTTATTTCATTTATATCAGTTATGAGTTGTACTGAATTTCAGACTTGTTTCTATTTGAGATACAGTTTGGGGATGTAATAAATAAATGTTTATTTCATTTTCTTTATTTCCGCTGCGAAATTTCCTACGTCACTGCTGACGTGAAGGAGAATTGATCGACGCTTTGTAGCTCTCATAGTAGACTACGGCGGGTGCATCGTTTCCGATACTAGGGCTCGGAAGCGGGGCGCTACAATGATGCATTAGGAATAAGCCGATATTGAAATATATTGGTTAATAGACTCCAATGACTTACAATCGAGTTGATAAATGACATAATAGTGACACATCGTTTTACATGATAATTTATTCGATTCAATATTATATGTGCTAAGTCAGCTAGGGATCCTCCACCTCATCAACTCGCACTTCATGCGGATAACATGAAGGGTAGAGGGGGAGAGCTTTTGGTAACACAATGGCTAGTCATTAGCATGATCAGTGATACAAATTTATCATGTCGAATATGTGTCAAGTAAATCAGCTTCCTTAACAAGCTCTAGTACTGTTTTTGATATACCAATTATGCCCCTTCTGTCATTTTTTGTTTGTGATTTACAACCATCGGAGTATCACAAGGTTTATAACCTACCATCTCAACCTCAGCAAATCTAAGACATACTTTCGTTAAGATATGAAAATTCTCCTGTTTGGCCGAAGAACTTCAATCCCTAGAAGTACTTCCCCCCTCTCAGATTTTTCATCTCAAATTCATAAATAAATTCCTCTGGCGCCATGTGATCTCTTTCTTGTCAATCCCTGTTATGATTATGTTATCCACATATATAATTAGGCATGTAACCGGATCTCTCTTTCTTTTTCAGAACAAGGTATAATCAGCATTGCTCTGTTTGTAACTATTCTGCTTTATAACTATCGTGAACCTTCCAAACTACATATGAGGAAACTGTTTTAAATCATAGAGAGTTTTCTTCAGTTTACATATTTCGTTCTTTTCGAAACTCCCATAAAAATTCCAATGGAGCTTCTATATACACCTCCTCTTTTAGTTTCTCATGCAAGAAGGCATTTTTAATATCAAAATGATAGAGCGCACAATCATTATTTGCTACAACACAGAACAATACTCTGATAGTGTTGATTTTTGCAAATGGAGAGAAAGTCTTGAATAGATTCCATACGTCTACGTATACCCCCTGGCCACCAACCTGGCTTTATCGCTCAATCGTCCTGTTTGTCTTATAATTTATAGTGAAGTCCCATCGGCATCCCACGGGCTTTTACATGTTGGTAGTATACACTTCTTCTATGTCTTATTTTTCTTTATATCATCATACTTGCTTTATGGGTTGTCCTTGGGATAGACTCTGATAAAAGAGTTGTCAAAAAAGCACATCCACTATCCGCAAGTCTCTCCCTGACTGTGTTGACTAGGTACCTAGAGTTTTGGGATACATATTTGGGTGTGTACAAATCAGGAGGTACTCCTCTACTCTTTTGTGGTCGTAAAATAGACACTTGTTATTCATCAGATCTCTCTTCATTAGTAGCACTAGAACCAATATTAGTAATTTGATGTGAACTTTTATCAGAATCACTTACTTATTATCGGATATCAGACGAAAAAGGCTCACCAGTTGTGGACACTATCTCGCCAGACTTGTCTATATTTTCAAAGGCAGCTCGGTGGCTTCATCTATCTGCCCGCATAGAACATTCTTTGGGCAATTTCTGTTGTTTAATCAGTCTAGTGACTCACTGTCTGTCTCCCCCTGAACACTAAACTAATAGGTAAAGAAGTACTCAGATTCTAGGAACGTGTAATTTGTAGTGACATGGATGCACGTGTGGTAGGCTTGTAACCCCGAGACCTTTTCTAATAGACAACCTAACTAACAAAAACATATTTTTCTATGCAGGAGTCAAGTTTAGAACACTCAGTTTTAAAAATGTGAACATAAAGGGAGTAGCCAAATACCCTTGGTGGTTAGGTGAGAACTGCTGAATAATGGCATGAGTAGACAGGATTTGTAATGGAGTTTTATGATCGAGTACTTACTTTGCAATCGATTTAGGAGGTATGCCGAGGTAGTGACAGCAGATTTTGGTACGCGAGCTTCAACTATCATGGCTAGGTCGTTTCTAAGAGTGTCCGATTTTTTTCTTTCTGCTACATCGTTCTGTTATAGTGTATTAGGATATGAAATTTGATAGATTAGTCTTTGCGTTCTAATGAAGGTATGTATAGTCTGGTTTAAAAATTCTTAGCATTGTCGAAGTGAATAATCTAGATCTTTTTTTCGTTAAATTGGGTTCAACCATATGGAAAAATCTAATAAAATTGTCAGATACTTCTGATATGTTTGTTAACAAGTACAACCAAGTCATTCAAACAAATCATCCAGTAATATGAGAAAATACTAGAAATGATTATGGTTAGATACATGTGTGGGTCTCTAAACATCCGAACGTACTCGGAAAAAATAGAATTGATTCAGATATTATTTGGCTTAAGTATAACGATATGATTCTTTGAACAGATACACATTTTGCAAGGCAGGATGTGGGCATTATTGGTGAAAAACTTGGAAAATCACTCATAAGATGGATGACCTAGACGTCGGTGCTACAGCTAGACTTGTCGGTTGGCCGTTTCATGTGCAAGCATGACATTACCTTGTGAGTCATCCATCAATATAGTATAGGCCTTCGCGTTCAGTGCCACGTCTATTAATCTCCTTTGTGTATATGTACTTCAACATGCAAAAATCAGAATACATAAGCACTAAATAGTTGAAATCTTCTGTTACTTGACTCAACAACAACAACTTCGAGGATAACATAGGAACATACATACAATTATTTAACTTTAAATACGGTGAAAGAGCAATAACTCTCCCTTGAACTAGTATCAACTCTTCATTAGTTGTCTCTATGTGGGATTTTATGGATATAGAGAATTGTGAAAAATCTTTAGTAACATAGTTCATAGTACCGGTGGCTCCAACAGTCAAGAATTCACGCATGGTGCTTCTCGGGACATATGCAGGAGGTGGAACTTGTGTGATGGATTTTTGGTAAATTTCTATAACCTGGGGTCATATTCGTAATTTCTAAACTTTATGGGGTGGAATGTGTGCAATCAAAAACTTTTGGGTGTGAATATCTAATATCAAAAGGTACTGAATGTGAATTTATAATTTCCATAAGTTTTGAAGGTGAATATAGAATTTAGAAAACATATAGGAGGAATCTGCAATTTTAAAAACTTATGGAGAGGAAAAACAAGATTTAAAAATCTAGGGGTTGGGATTTTACCTCTATCATTTGTATTCGGTTGCCTATCTTTCTTATGATTTTCGTCGAATTTCTCTACTTCTTCTTTTCGGTCATGGTCTCTATTCAATTCACCACCGCCACCACACCTTCTGAGGTCGCCGCCGTAGTCGCCGCCTGTGCTGGTGCCCTCGCCCAAGCGCCATCCTACGTCCTGTTTGTTTCCTTGGCTCGTGGTGACTTTTCTTGTTCTACGATGATGTTATGACTGAACTGAGTTGTACGTCTGTCGTCATTGTTTCCGTGACTAAGTCGAGATAGAGTGGGCGTCTATTAAAAACAACCGTTATTCTTGAATTTTGTGGTTTTGTAACAAATTGACTAGTTGTATAATCAATTTGTCATTATTAGTTTTGGTTTCAAAACTCTTACTTATTTCTAAAATTTTCTTGTTTCTTTGATGAGGGAGTGTGTTCTCCCCCACCTGTACCAGAGGCCCCTTAGCCAGGTGTGATGTAAATCGAGGGATGTGCTCCACTGGCAGCCCTGCAAACGGAGAGGACACACGAGACTCAGCCAGCCCAGAGGCAACCCTTGTAATATTTCAACAAGGATTGTCTCCACACGGACTCGAACTCGGGACGTCGGGGTTCTAGCCCCAATTACCTTTGCCACTTACTATTTGACTATGACCCTGGGGGCATTCTTGTTTCTTTGTGAGCTTGAAGGTCGTGTATAGGTAATAACCATGGACTTGCTCGGACATAGTCTGTTTATAGTCTTGTTTCAATCAAAGGCGCTTGTAATTGTTTAAGTTATTTCTTTTATTTTTTTCCTTTTGAAAAAACTGTTATCCACATATTGTGAGATCGAAAATGTTTCAAGACTAGTTTTTTCTTTTTTGTTCTCAAAATTGTTCCCCACAACATTTTTTTCGTTTTCTTCAAAAATACGTTTACTTCTTTACCATCGATATCTTAATTATACCTTCAAGTTTTTTTTTTTGTTTTTTTTATCACCAAGTCACATACGATACTAGTGAAAAACACCTTCTTTTGCTATCAATATCCCAGTTACCATATATAGTATATATGCTATTTAGAAAATACCTTTTTTACGATCGAGATCCTGGGTACGATATATATTACCTAAATGATTCACCTCTCACAAATTTTACAATGGTCAATGACCAAGTATGATTAGTTGGTCATTGACCAATGAAATATGTAAGAAAATTTATGGACTCTTTGTTTTGGTCAATTACCCCTTTGTTTACATGTAGATAAAATTTATTTGTCATCATTTTATTAAGTAAATAGTATATCAATGACCACAATAAAATATTCACTTCTGCGCCAGCCATTGAACCCTCTCACACGCGGGAGGCGCTTTGCCTCCGTGCAACCCGTGACCGACTTATTCCGTAAGGTGAATCAGGATGTATGAAAGGAATACATTGATATGATAGTCTTTTTGTTAATTAAGTGGGTTGGGATGAATTGCTGTGTTTGCCCCTATTATTTTTTTGGAATGAATAATTTCTTTTATTTATTTTGAATTTATTAAGCGCGTGGGAAGAGCAGTTAAGGAGCTGATTTGATAGTATAAGATACACCTAGGAAACTTGTTAGACAAGTAATTCAAATTCTATTTCATCAAGGATTTGGATATGAGTCCAAAAGTAGCTATCCTATATTGATTAGGATAGTTTAGCGGCCAAAGCCAAGGTTTTATGGACATTTTATTTTCGGATTTTATACAATATATATATATATATCAAAGCAGAGAAGGCAAGCCTTAATTTGGTATCTCATCTTTCCGGGAGCCAGTCGGGTGACTGATAGGTCAAGAAGATTTGCAGCAAATTCATAGTTTCGGCGGTAAAATTTATATTTTTCTTATAGCATGTTATTCTGGTGACTTATTGGCCTAGAGTTTTAGAACGTAATTTGATAGTTTTCATCTCAGTTGTTTACGTCTCTGATTGGTGCTATTGAAGAGTAAAAACGTGAAGTGAAGAAGGCTAGCAGCTTTTTTTCCCCCCTGTATCATTAGGTTCAATTTATTGATTTGCTTGAGGAAAGGTTCGTTAATTTTGATTTGTCTATGCGTATGGTGATTTTGATGAATTTATAGTTTTGAAGGAATTATTTTGTAAAAAGTAAAACGATTCGCCTGTTGATTTGACAGAATGGTCCGTGCATATAATCGAAGAGAAATAGTCTTTCGTTTTCTTTTTTAATGTTTTCTTGAAGCAAGAGGAATAGTCTTAAGTTAGGTGAATCAACGTCTACGATTTTAATCGTGTGGAAAGTAAAGCTTGCTGATATATATTTATTTATTTGTTCTTTTCAATATTCAGTGTAGGCGCGCAAAGTTTTAAATTGTGGAATTCTTAGGGTTATTAGATATTTGTACTATTTGTTTGCTTGTGATTTAGCATATTGAATCTTTGATATTTGATTTAGAATTGGATGTTTCAAGTTTAGTATTTCCAGCCGTAAATTATCTCTATCCTATTCTTCTTTCCTATGAGGTTTAAGCTTTTGATTTGCTGGTCATCTTAGTCTTTGGATGTGAATGTTTGTAGATTTCAAAAAATTTTTATTTTGTTCTCATATATTAACCGGATAATTTTAGTCTATGCTAAAGATTTGTTATTGTTTTCTGATAATAATGTTGTTGCCTGTAAATGAGTGGTGCAGGTAGGTTTTTCTGATTTGATTCGAGTAAGATGGGAGGAGGATTCAGGGTATTTGCATCTCGTTAGAGTATTTCTCCCATGGCTACCTGAAGTCCAGAGTCCGAACAGAAAAGTTGCGTTCAGCGAGAAAGTTTTATATAATGTGATCTCTATGTTCATTTTTCTGGTCTTCAGTCAGTTTCCTTTGTATGGCATTCACTACAAAACTGGTGCAGATCCTTTTCATTGGATGCGTGTTGTCCTGGCCTCCACTCCTGGTACTCTGATGGACCTTGGTATTACTCCCATAGTCACCTCTGGTATGGTGATGCAAGTCTTGGCTAGTTCAAAAATTATTGAGGTTGACAACAATGTGCCCGAGGATCGAGCTTTACTGTAAGTATCGTTAAAGGTTATTTTACATGTTGATGCTATAGTGTTTATTGCGATTTTGCCAACATAGAGAGGAAAGCTTGTGTGCTGCATTCTTTCTTGACCGTAACAGAGTGTGTTTTGGGAGGATCTTCTTATATGTTTCTGCCTTTGGCCTATAGAAATGGTGCACAAAAGCTGTTAGGCCTCCTTATAACTCTTGGTCAGGCTGCTGCATACGTCGTCTGTGGGATGTATGTAGCGTCAGTCAACTTGGAGTTGGAAATGCTCTTCTTATAATTCTTCAACTCGGCTTTGCTGGTGGAATTATCATTGGTCTCGATGAACTGCTACAGAAGGGATACGGTCTGGGCTCAGGCATTTCTCTTTTCATAGTAACAAATATTGGGTACGATTTTTGTGTATTATTATACTTTTGTATTTGTGGCCTCTGATGCTGTTTACTGAGGTCTTTCTATTTGCTTTGGCAGTGAAAATATTATATGGAAGGCATTTAGTCCAATGGACATCAACAGTGAGCGTGGAGCTGAATTCGAAGGCTCTATCGTTGCTTTAATCCATTTTTTGCTGACACGAACAGACAAAGTCCGCGCCCTTCGAGACGCATTCTACCGGCAGAATCTTCCCAATATGACAAACTTGCTTGCAACTGTCTTGATCTTTGGGATCGTCATCTACCTCCAAAGTTTCCGAGTGGTTTTGCCAGTGAAATCCAAGAGTCCCCGTCGTCAAGACGGTCCATATCCTATTAAGCTGTTGTACTCTTCCAATATGCCCATTATCTTGCAATCTGCTCTTTTGTCCAATTTTATTTCATTTCTCAGGTAGCAACTTCCATCTTGCAGGTCTAAGTTAGGCTTGAGTTATCTTTGAATCGATAAATTAAAACAAGCGATTTATCTGCGGCTTTGCAGTTGCTCTACAGATGGTTCAGTGGCAATTTTCTGTCAACCTTTTGGGCAAGTGGAAGGAATCAGAATATTCTGGGCAATCTGTCCCTGTTGCTGGCCTTGGCTTACTACATCACTAAGCCATCAAGGTAGATTCCTACTTGTCCTCACATGTGTCCTCACATGTGTCTTATTTATTACTGTAACCAGAATTGCATTTTATGTGCACTGTATATTCCTACTTGTCTTACTTTTTTACTGTAATTGTTCAATCTCAACAAGAGTTGGCTTTTTATTTTTCCTGTAAATTTGCAGCTTGGCAGATGTGGCAGACAATCCATTACATGCTCTGTCTTATGCATTCTTCGTGATCAGTGCATGTGCCTTGTTCGCAAAAACCTGGATCGCAATTTCGGGATCTTCTTCTAAAGATAGTCCAAGCAGCTGAAGGTATGGTTTTCGTGCTGCAGTTTAAATGACTCTTATCAGTACAGTATGCAGAATACCATACTGCCTAATTGTTCTCTTTAGGAGCTTGCAGTTTTTAGTTTGTGGCCTAATCTATTGATGTATTGTGTAATTCTCATGCAAGGATAACAGTTGAGTAACAATCATCTTCTCTGAAGGATTTTGTGTTTATTCACGAGGCTGCTCAACATCATTTTTTTAAATTTTGGTAGTGTTAGTATTTGCATGAATGATATTGCTTTTGAAGACCTCTATTCTCAGTAATAGTCTTTGGGATCTGGGTATATCCTGACATCTATTAACATTTATGCTGTGTGGGGGCTCATTTTGCGATTCAATTATTTTCTTCCTCATGTTACTGGTACATGCATGCGTGAAGTCTAACGGTGATGCTGGGAAAGTTGAATGTGTCCTATCTGTTTTATTGGAGAGACACGGAGATCAGCTCTTGAGGTTTTGCAAGTTGATTTCATGTTTTGGTAAGGGAATGTTGGTTTGTGCAATTTCTTGCGTTGGTCTTATTGGTTGAGCAGTGTCATATAGGTCTAGGTGGAATGTCAATTTACTAGTGTATAAGTCCAAAAGACAAGCTTTAGCATTGAATGAAGTTTATCATGTGGTTGAACTTGTTATGCTGCTTGTGAGGTTATGCTATGAATCAAACTTTTGCTGATGAACTAACCTACAAGAAGGGCTATATAAATTAGGATTGCGAAAGGGAAATACGTCAGACCTTATGTCTTTTGGTTTGTGGAAAACTTGAATGTTTGATAGGTTTTGCCAAAGACGAAATCTGGTCTCGTTATTATGTTGTCTTTATCCGGTAAGTCCCTGCTCTCAAATGTATTATCTCAATCTATTTCAGGAACAACAAACGGTGATGCCTGGCCATCAAGAGTCGAATCTGACGAATGAGCTGAATCGATATATACCGACATCAGCAGCTGTTGGTGGCATATGTATTGGTGCAATCATTGTGTTGGCGGATTTCAACGGAGCGATTGGTTCCGGAACTGGGATCGTACTAGCTGTGACCATCATATCTCAGTACTGTGAGGCATATGAGAAGGAAGCCAGGTACTTTGGTCTTTTGGGTTTGTAAGAGTCTGCAGGCATACTGAGCAATAGTTGATGGTTCAAACTTCAACCTTGTTCTGAACCAATTTGGCATGCAAAAGGGAATTAACAGGTTGGCCTCTTGCAAACGCCGTGCCGGACAAATGTGATACATGATAATTTAGGTAGGTAGGTGATGCCTCTTGGTAGATGAGATTGAGCGGTGATTTAGGTTCTTCTACGTAAGGCTTTTGTAAGAATTAGAGTAACATAAGCCAATATGAAAGGCCTGATTCCATTGATGCCTTGAAGTAAAAGCTCAAAATTTACTAGTTGTAACGTTGAATATTGATATTTGGTCTCATGATTTGGCCCAGCCAATCTTTGTGAATCGCAGTCTCATGATTTTGCCCTTTGCCAAGGAGTTTTTTCAGGCAAAATCATGTTCCTGTTGCTTTTCTTTTAGGTTTTAGCCTTGTTGTTAAAATTAAGTTGTTTCTCAAAATAAATATGAAGAAAATAATAACACCAGGACACGCGGTTGACATTTATCATTAAAACGCATTTCGAAGGTAACGGGCACATCTGGTCCCTAATAAGGGGTATTTGGATACTGTGAAATCTACTGTGAAATTTTAGAAATAATTATGAGGTATCTGTTTTTGGCAAAATAAAGATTGTCGTTCTGAGCATGGTATACTTGTGTCGATTCTTATTTCATTGAGCATGATTTTCAAAAATGTCCATCTAAGCATACTTTGTATGTGAAATATTCTGATCGAGAAGATGTTATTGTATGCTTATATGTTGATGATCTTATTTTATCGACAACAATGCTAAAATGATTTATGAGTTCAAGAAGTCTATGATTTGTCATTTTGAAATGACATATCTTGGTCTAATGTGTTAATGTCTTAGTTTGGAAGTTTATCAAATGAATAGTGGAATATTCATTCCATAGAATAAATACGCTGGTGATATTCTGAAAAAATTAAGATGGAATTTGCAAAACTCATCTCAACACCGGTTGAAAAAATTAAGATGGAATTTGCAAAACTCATCTCAACACCGGTTGAACAAATGTTAAAGTTGACAAAAGATACTAACAGCGAGCTAGTTGTTTCTACATACTTTTGAAGACTAGTTGAAAGAATGAGATCTTTCACTACGACTAGGCCGGATATAACACATGGTGTTGGACTTATCAGTCATTTCATGGAGTCACCGCGTCAGTCATACTTACAATCAGTGAAACAAATTTTGAGATATGTCGAAGTACACAAAGTCACGATATATTATATTATTGTCCTAATGATATTTTTCTTCTTGGATACACAAATAGTGATTGGGCTGATGACACCATAGAAAAAAAATCACGTCTCCTTATGCATTTTTCTTACGATCCGGCGTGGTAGCTTTATCTACATATGAAGCAAAGTATATAGCAACATCAAGCAATGCTACTCAAGCGCTATGGCATAGACAAATTCTTGGATTTTTAAATCATGAACTAGATGAACCAATAAAGATTTATTACGATAACAAATCAGCAATTGAGTTATGAAAGAATCCAATGTTTTTTCATCAAAGCAAACACATAGATATTAAGCTTCACTTCATTCGTGACCTAGTTCGTGAAAAAGAGATTGTTATTAATAATTATCCAACTGAAAAACAAGTTGATATTTTCACAAAACCATTAAACACAGCTATTTATCAAACTGAAAAAAATGTTAAGAATGGTCAAGTTTGAAGATTTTGATTTAAGCTGTGCTGCCAAAAATTCTAAGTCTACAATCAATCGTCAACTTCTGTTCAAAGTCTACAATCAAGCATCGGCTTATGTTGTCATTTCTAAAATTGGGATATCAATAGTACCCTTCAAGGTTGTTTTTACATTTGTTAGTCAAATTACACATAATGGTTTATTGCCTGTAAATAGGCTTTGTATTTATTTAACAAATGTACCTCTATATCAATAAGTAAAGCCTCCGTAACATAAATATTGGATACAAATTTGCATAAATTTTTTACTTCTTTCAATCTTTTAAACACGTTATCGGTTTAAAGCTCTTCAGATTTGACTCATTTTATTAGTGCAATTTTGTAATGAGTGATAAAAGTGAGGGCGGTAGGGGGCGGTCAACTAAAATAAATCAGTTGCTTCCAGCGATTACGCAGAACCATAAACCTAAAGAAAGATGAGTTGTTTATTCAATCATCATCATCCGGATCCAGTAGTATATCCCAACGACAGAAAAAGCTATCGTTAGGGTCTGTGGAGGGTAAGTGGTAGGCAGACAATACCTCTATCCCAAGGGATAGAGAGTCTGCTTCCATTGAGACCTCCGGCTCTATATGTACCTGCATAAATGATATGATAATAGAGATATGTTTGTTAGTGTGTTAGTGTTGTGGAAATTTAAGAAATACAAAGAAAGAACATTCGAGAGTTGTTTATTCAATGAAGTGCACAAATATGAGTTCTTTTATTCTATGAAGCGCACAAATTAATTGTTTATTATAAATAAAATAAAAACACACAGAGGATGGAGAAAGTGGTTTCGGAGGCAATCAAATTTCTTTAATTAAATATTAGTATTTCGTCATTTTACTAAGATGGCTACGAGAATTGCATGATAATTTTTCTCCCTAATTAAAGATCTGTACTATTTCATTTTCTGATAAAATTTCTCCTTAAGTAAAGATTAGTAAAATACAACAATACATACCCAATATATTCTAACGACAGCAAAACCCCGCCAAACTTGACGCCTGCATGATAATTTTTCTCTTATGTTATGGTGTCCTAGTTTCGGTATGTCTTGTATAAACATTCAGTCTAGGAACTGTCATATCTTATTCAAACATTTGTTTTCAGGATATTAATGAAGCGAGAAATTTTACAATATTATCACAATAAGTATAAATAGTTTATCTAATCAATAGGTCCCTAACCAATTATCACTTTTTTGTTGGCATGTAATCTTATATGATTATATCCATTTCGAATCAAAGACACACTTTTCTTTGACTTTGGAATATGATGGAATAAAACAAAATGACTCACTAAATTGGCTGCGCTTCTTATATTGCGAAGTAGCAATTGATCAACATGCAATTTTCATCATGGGTCATTGGTAAACAACTTCTGTGTGTTTCTAACACATATGTATAGTTGCGTACATCCGACTCTCCATATCCTACCATAAGGGAGCTATGCAATGGGGTAATGTTGTGTTGTTGTTGTAATCTTATATGGTATTAATTACTTCTTACTTACTTCAGTACCATAAAATCTTTGGAATGAAGCTCCTGAAGAAACTAGATTGCTAACTTGCCATTAAGCTCCTAGTATAGAGTGTAGTATTCTTTATATCAATACAAGTGGAGTCTAAAATAAATTTTACCAAAAGCTTCGGGTATGCATGTATCTATGTACCTATTAGATAGTGGACACAATCTTCTATATAGATGTTATGAATGTAAAATAGAGATTGCATATAAGACTCCTAAATGTTTGAAATGATTTTCCCTGATCTTTGGAACAATGGGATTTGATGCACACTTTTTTTTCTTTATTATCTGATGTACAGTCTCTATACTCTAACGATAGTTTTTGCTATCGTTAAAATATATTGGATATGTGTTGTTGTGTATCTGATGCTTAGTGATTGATAAACCATATTTAAATCGTTTGTTAGTCAACAACAGTCAACGGTTCAACTCCAATAGCTCATCACTCAAGTACTGCACTTCAGCAGTTCAACGCCCAAGCACGGCTGTTAAGCCTTGGATACACTTCAGCAGGGCAGCATGACACTTATTATATAACCAGAGAATATGCCAAGGTTTGCATCTCGGCACCAACTTCAGCTTATGTCCAAGTGCCGCACTTCAGATCACTTCAGCTGGGTCCAACTATGCACTTCAGCAAAGGCTTAGTTGATCACTTCAGCAAAAGCTTAGTTGGGCATTTCAGCAAAGGCTTAGTTGGGCACTTCAGCAAAGGTATCAAGCATGACATTACCTTGTGGGACCCTCAAACAGGAGTGCAATCCGACTATAGTGACTATAGCTGGTTATTCAATCTGAACACGCCAATGTCATTCCAGCCGGCCTATTAGTCACATCAGCCAGTCTATCAATCACATCAGCAGACCTATGGCGTCCTAGGCTTTCTCCCCAAGCAAACGTCTTATCCACCATCAGAGGCCAAAGACGGGAAAAGCTCAATAAAAGCAAGCCAATCCAGACAAAGAAGGGGATCCGGATTTCAAACATTCATACCCTAAAGCAAGTTCATACTCTTTGCTCTTCGGCTCATACTGTGAGAAACTCTTAACTCACCATCTAAATTATAATCTCAGCGAGATATGGCCCAAACTGACTTGAGCGTCGGAGGGTTTTTTCCGGGGCCAACCCCCGGGACCTCTGATCTGTGCTTTCTTGTGCAGGATATTTTAGAGGTTATTCCAGCTACAACTTTCAATCCAGTTAACAACTCTTCAAGTTAACTGACGGAGCTGATTTGAGGTCATCTAGACCCTTGGTGAAGATCCGGCTTCATCATTTGGTGCTAGAAGGAGGGCCCCTTAGTCCCTTAACCCAGAAAACAGTTATTCAAAGCTTTTCTAACTACTTTAGCAAGCTATCGAGAGAAAGATGAATAGCAAAGATGGACAAGGGTCCAAGCGACCTACGACATCTAAGAGGAGCCAAAGGTCTTCTCAACAGCAAACTGAACAGTGTTCTACGGAGCCGGGAGAATCCTTAACTCCCACCATTGCCTTCACATATGAAGAGCATATTCGAGCCATACGCTATGTGGCTCAAAACCCAGGTGTTTTCCAAGCTGTAGTGAGGGAAATGAAGGGGAAGGCCTCTGCGGTAAGGTCCAGTGGATCTCATTCCGGTAACTCTCACCCACAGGAACACCTGGAGTACTCTCCTACTCGGCCTGGCTATTACCCCAGGCATCAGGACGAATTTATGGCCGAGGCAAGGCGTCCAGAACAAAGGTCTAGCTACCAGAGCTTAAAATGTGTTCAGAAAGCTTCCTTGCCATTCAAACATGGCAGAAAAGTTGACAATAAAGGCAAAGCACCGTTGCAGGAGAGGTGCTCTGTCAAGATTCGGTTAGGAGGCCGAATAAAGGAAAGGAACTCTCTGTTGGCTTCAAAAGCCCACATTCTTTCCTACATGAGGAAGAAATATCTGGCAAAAGAACCCCAGCCACTGGCATGACCGATCCACAAAAGAGACCGCCGACTGTACTGCCTTTATCATCATGATATAGGACATAATACAGAAGACTGTAGGCAGCTCGAGCAGGAGATTGGACGTCTTATCGAGCTGGGTCACTTACAGCGTTTCTGTAATCTGAGGTCTAGGCTCCACAACAGGTTAGACTTTGGTAAACCCCCTCCGGATGAAAGTTGTAAACCTGGGTCTCATCATGTGCTAAGTGATGAGGATTCAGATCTTGATGAAAAGAGGTTAAGGGCTCCTGAGCATATAAGGCTGATGTAACAGCAAAAGTTCGTGATTCATTCGAATCAGGGTCTATTTCTTCTTGTGCTCATCTGGTATCTTTTGGTTCAGTCTTATATTATCGAGGGATCAATTTCTTATATTCAGCTGAGTATTCTTATTTGGTATTTAGCCAGGAAGGTTAAGTCACCATCTGGTGCATGAAACAATAATTTATGTCTATCTATAATTCGCAACAAATGTGAGGGCACACCTCAGCAGGACTGGGAGGTTGAGCAAGTCTCAACAATGGGACAAGTTTCCCTATATCTTCTAGCAGGTCTGAGAGGTTGAGCAGGTCTCAACAATGGGACAGGTTTCCCTATATCTTCTACCTCAGCAGGCCTGAGAGGTTGGCAGGTCTCAACAGTGGGACTGTTTCCCTATATCTTCTACCTCAGCAGGTCTGAGAGGTTGGCAGTCTCAACAGGGAGATGTTTTCTATATCTTCTACCTCAGCAGGTCTGAGAGGTTGAGCAGGTCTCAACAATGGGACAGGTTTCCCTACATCTTCTACCTCAGCAGGTCTGAGAGGTTGAGCAGGTCTCAACAATGAGACAGGTTTCCCTATATCTTCTACCTCAGCAGGTCTGAGAGGTTGAGCAGGTCTCAACAATGAGACAGGTTTTCACGTTCTCTCAGCATGAGAGGTTCAGTCTCAACAATGAGACGTTATATCTTCACTTCAGCAGGACTGAGAGGGTTGAGTGAAACTCAACATATGGAACAAGTTTCCCCATGTTTTAACTCAGAAAGAATGAGAGGAATGAACAAGGCTCAACATTGGGGTATAGGTTTCCTATATCTAAGTTAATTAAGCACAGCATAGCTGCAGGTCAGCTTGATAGCCTTACATTCTTGGTAGTGCAGAATGGGGGAGCCTAATACTTGTGCAAAGAGCCAGCATACAAAAGATACTCTTTTGGCAAAGCTGAAGAAAAATACTTGCAAACTATCAAAATAGAGCAAGTGAAGTTCCTTAAGGTGAAGACAAATACTTGCAAACTATCAAAATAGAGCAAGTGAAGTTCCTTAAGCCGAAGACAAATAGTTGCAAACTATGAAAATAGGGCAAGAAAAGTTTCAAGTCTAAACAAATGCGACAACTATGGAAATGGAACGAGTAAAGCTTTACATACAGAAAGCAAAACCAAGAAAATTGAAATAAGCTGAAGAGCACAAGTTGAAGAAAATTGGATTCTCGTTGAAAGAGTATCTATTACAAAACTACAAAAATTTACAAGAGAAGTCATATTCTACTTTACAACATCCTCATCCTTTATGAGATCAACTCCACTTTGGAACTGAGTAATTTGATTTGCAAGCAAACTTTCAGCCTCAGGGTTGTACAGTTCAGCAATCCGAGGGATGGTTTCTTGTCCAGGCTTGAGCAGACCTCAGAACAAGCATCAATTGCCCAAGTTTGCCCAACAGCAATTGCCGAGCCTTGAATCTTCAAGAAATTTCCAATAAAAAACTCAGATTGTATGAACTCAGCAACGACATTCTTCTTATCTCCTCAGCTTGAAGTTCAAATTGTTGGAGGAGATCATCCTTTGTTTTCCTTTCTGCCTCCAGTTGCTGGTTCAGTTTAGCCTTGATGTTGGACAATTCTTGATCAGAAGTGCTAAGTTCCTTTTGGTAGAACTCCAGCTCAGCTTGGGCTTTGGAAAAAACCAACTCAGCATTAGCCAGTGCATCCTTCAGCTCTATCACTTCGGATTTTGCAGCAGCTAGCTTGATGTCAGAATCTTGTTTCCTCCCAGCTTGAAGTCTGGAATTCTCTATCCATAGTGAGGCTAGCTTGGAGTCTGAATCTTGCTTTACCCTCTGAATCTTGGAATTGTCTTCAGTAAGCGTAGCAACTTGAGACTTCAAATTGTTCACTTCAGCCTCCAGCTTGGACAATTTTATGCTGTTGGGTCTTGCCACCTCAGCTAACCCGTCATAAGCATTTTGAGATTGGCATTGATCTCAGAGAGCTGAGAGAATTTGACACGCAGCTCTTCAGCTCGTCTGAGGATGTTGTATTCTTGGGTCCGGTACTGCAGAAGTCAGATTGGTTAGAAAAACATAAGGGTTCAAGTTAAAAAAAAAATTGGAAAGTGTTGGGAAATCTTACCAGGGCCATGTTCCTTGCAAAAGAATTTATGGCAGCGTCCCAACCCAGACTGCTGTATGTTTGCCAATCCCTAGGAAGTATTGACATTTCAGTCAAACTCCTAGCTACATTAGGATCTTCAGCAGTGTTGGTAAGGGAGAACTTCAGAGTCCTCATACCCCGACGATTTCGGGAAGAAGGCTCCCCCTCCGATGAGTTCACTCCGGATGCCTCTCCTTTAGGTGCACTCCTTCCAGGCAGGTTTCTTTCACGTGCTTTCCTTTCAAAAGGCTCTTCTTCATTCCTCTTAGCAGGTTTTTCTTCAGAAACAGTCACCCCCGGAGGTCTCTCCTAAAAGGTCGAAGGAGGGAATAGCCTCATCAGAAACCCACCTTGGTGGGGGCATATCTCCTCCCATTTTCTCCTCTTCATCAGCAGGAGAAGAGGGAATCAAAATGGGGGCAGCAATTCCCCCATCCCCATCACCAGGTTTGAGCTGAGGCTAAGATAGGGACTTAGGCTTCAGCCTGGAGGGGATTGTTAGAAGTTCCAACTGAACAGGAAAAAATTTAAATGATTAAATAGAAATCAAACATATCCAAGACTAGTGTGGGGCAAAAAAAATTTACCTGGTATTATCTGCACTTCGGACGAAGAGCTAGCAGAAGCCTGTTCCGAAGAGGAGGGTTGACATTCTGTCCATTTTCTTTTCTTAGGGACCAAGCTCTTCAACCTTTAAGAGTCCCAGATACCATGATTCCTGCAAAATTCAAGGAACAAAACAGTCAAAACTCAGATGCCATATCAAAGCCAGTCAAAGATTTTCAAAAGCGTAGCAATATAACCCTGAACTATCCTCAAAGCAAGGGGGAATGAGAGGTCGAAAGTTATGTTCCGGCCACCAATGTTCCAGGTCAGCAACCCCTACAATGTGCCTATTAAATTTCTTCCAATCTATGGCCAGGGCAAAAGTAACAATTGGGAGGCTTCATTACGAAATTGTTCCCTTGGCCCTCCTGTTATTTGCACTGCCAGTATTCCAAAGGATCCCTTCAGGTAATCCTATACTCTTAACAAAAAGAAATGCCCCATCCAATCTTTGGTAGAGGAAGGAAGGGTTAGGACAAAGAACCTTCCACTATTGGGAGGTCTCCTGTCGAAACAGTACCAACTACCCTTCTGTTTACACACAAATATCTCTCTAAAAACTGCAAGTGAGAAGTTTTTCTCAGCTGCTCTTAGGATAGAGCAAGTAACTAAGAATAACCCTCAGCCCATTAGGCATTATCTGGGGGAAGGCTAAGTTTATAAGAAACAATATTTGGAATAAAGGGGCTGGAATGGGAAAATTGAAACCAGACCTAAAGTATTCCTCATAAACTGCCTCGTACCCAGCTGGGGGATCATAAGTAGTTTGATAAGGAAGAGGAAGAATGGGGACAAAAAGTGCTCCTGTCAACATTATAATGCTGACACAGTTCAGAGAGATCGGTGAACGTTCAAGGTGCACATTGAGTTTTGCACCGATGAAGAGGACACCATGGATTCTGAGGCAACCAAAGAAAAGAAGAAGAATGAACGGAAGCCATGAGTAAGATAAAGGAAAGCTTACAGAAATTGGGAGACTTGAGCTGAAAAAGTGGTAGAATAAGGACGGAGAAAAAGCTTCAGAGGCGAAGAAGATGAACAAAAGTGCAGAGCAAGCAAAATGCAGAATAGAAGAGGAAGAAAAGAAGGGTTTAAGGTAATTGTCCCTATTTATAAGGGAGAGAAAATGAAAGGTCACAACTCTTCGTTTGAAAATTCGAAGAGGCAGTGGTTAAAGTTTTCCCCCTCGGGAGCTGAAAACCGCCGAAAAAGTTAATAATTAGGTGTTGGAATTAACGCTTACATTAAAAGCGGGAATTACTGCACGAATAAAAGGATAACCCGCACAGTTAATGAAGGTCCGACACGTCACGGGCTTATTAAAACAAGATTTGTCTGCCTTCGCAGTTCAGCTCAGCCACACAAAATATGAGGGCAAATGATATAACCATATTTAAATCGTTTGTTAGTCAACAACAGTCAACGGTTCAACTCCAATAGCTCATCACTCAAGTACTGCACTTCAGCAGTTCAGCGCCCAAGCACGGCTGTTAAGCCTTGGCTACACTTCAGCAGGGCAGCATGACACTTATTATATAACCAGAGAATATGCCAAGGTTTGCATCTCGCACCAACTTCAGCTTATGTCCAAGTGCCACACTTCATATCACTTTAGCTGGGTCCAACTATGCACTTCAGCAAAAGCTTAGTTGGGCACTTCAGCAAAGGCTTAGTTGGGCACTTCAGCAAAGGTATCAAGCATGACATTACATTGTGGGACCCTCAAACAGGAGTGCAATCCGACTATAGTGACTACAGCTGGTTATTCAGTCTGAACACGCCAAGGTCATTCCAGCCGGGCTATTAGTCACATCAGCCAGTCTATCAGTCACATCAGCAGACCTATGGCGTCCTAGGCTTTCTGCCCCAAGCAAACGTCTTATCCACCATCAGAGGCCAAAGGCGGGAAAAGGTCAATAAAGCAAGCCAATCCAGACAAAGAAGGGGATCTGGATTTCAAAACATTCATACCCTAAAGCAAGTTCATACTCTTTGCTCTTCGGCTCATACTGTGAGACACTCTTAACTCACCATCTAAATTATAATCTCAGCGAGATATGGCCCAAACTGACTTGAGCGTCGGAGGGTTTTTCCCGGGGCCAACCCCCCGGGACCTCTGATCTGTGCTTTCTTGTGCATGATATTTTAGAGGTTATTCTAGCTACAACTTTCAATCCAGTTAACAACTCTTCAAGTTAACTGACGGAGCTGATTTGAGGTCATCTAGACTCTTGGTGAAGATCCGGCTTCATCAGTGATCAAACTATGTTATTTTGTTAAAATACACAAACATATGTAATGTATCAAAAATTGGAAATCAAATCTCATCACCTTTTAGCTTCGAAAAACTCCAATGGCCCCTTTATTAGTTAGACTTTCATACAAGTTTTAAAGCTCCTTGAGTCAGAGGATTGTCTTAGAACTGTTATTAGTGATTGCATTTTCACGTATCAGGTGATACATTGGTTGAATAAGATTTCAACCACTAAAAGCTACATCCAAGAAACCTAATACATTCGCCACATACAAAAGAAAAAGGATATGTTATATATTATAAACAAAAATAGTACTACCCTTTTGCCGGTGATCCACTACATAAATTGAATATTCATATTAAAAGGTCAAACTATATTATAAGATTAAAATCATTGAACCATGAAATCCCATAGAAGCTAGTTTTAACCTTAACAATGGTCAACTTGTGATTCTTGATTTGCTTGGCTGCACAATGTGTACCCACTTTCACTTTCTAAGTGGATTCCTTTGTTCCAATTTTGTTCTTTTGTTCTCACTCATCTTTGGCCTTAGTTTTTCCATTTTTTTCCAATTAATGGGCATGGAGGCTTATATAAGTCCACTCCTACCAATTTGCTAGAACATTTCTCTTCACCTTCATGCATCATCGTTTTCAAAAGGAAATGGGGTGTTGCAATTTGAGTGTAAGATTCTTTTTCATTTTACTTTTGTTCTGCTCAAGGTCGGACACGAGAACTCTTTACCAGACGTCGTATAAAAAGAAACCAACACTGATGGAGAAAGCGCGATTAATTTTGAATGCACGCCTACGAGCATGGGATAAAGCTCAACGAAGCCTATATGAACTCAATCGGCTTCCACCTGCAGGACCTGATCCTAGGCATCATTGATGTGTGGTCATGATGGATCGATCAAGCGCTTAGGACTACTGCAGTGGTGCTGAATAAGTGGACTATGGCGTGCAAAATTTTTACGTGGGCATATCTGTCCTTCCATATATTAATATTATTTCTTTTCTCTTTCTTTTAGGAATTTTGTTTTCTTTTTGCACATTGTATCTATATTTTGAATGTTGAGGTGAGAAACATATGATCGACGAGAAAAAGATGTTTCACATTGTTTTCTTTTTTCTTTATTAATACTTGCAATTCTCTTTGAAATAAAGAAGAAAATAGCGTTAATAGATATTGAGATCTGAATTCATGTTTTGTACTTTCTGCCAAAGGTTATTCATGTATTGCAGAGCAACGTTGATACATGCACATATGAGCAAACGTGGGGAAAAAATATTAGTTTTATTAAGAAAACCTCTTTTTAACATAGTTTTGGAAGTAAACTTTAAAATATACACGTCGGGTTTGTCAAAACCATTGTATGAAATGAACAACGGTCGACAGAACCGCCGTATGTCCATTTGATTTTTGGTACACCGTTGTGCTGCCAAAACTGCGGTGGACACTGCACTTCTTTTATAAAAAAAATAATCTCAAGAACATCTTATTGATAAGTAATGTTTATCAAAAAATCATCAATATTAAAAGAAAGAAAAACCATCAATATATGAAATCTCAAGAAAATCTGTATCCCAACACCCAATTGGGTCAGATTGAGGTCTTTGGCATCTAGACGCAGATAGCACTATTGAACCCTCTCTGTGTATGTTTCGATTTACACCTGCACTTTTCTGGAAACAATTTTTTCAACCCAACTACTAACTATATTAGGTTGAGTTTTCTCGAAAAGATTTTGGGTACATCGAGATGTAGTGGACTCTGTTTGCTTTTTCTTTTCTAAATTCATTTGACACATTCAGCCTGTTATACTTGTCTCTCAAATTTCACCTTTCCTTGTATATTATGGGACACATTAATAAATTAAAGAAAGTAGGAGGCGTTGAGTCAGCAATTCAATAATCAAATATGGATGTTATGAAAATGGAAATAACATGCTAATACTTGGCCTTAAACTAAATCCTTACACGTTCATTGTGCTGCCCAAAAGTATAAAGAGAGAAAAAAAAAAAGGACTAAAATAATTCAGTCCATAGTGGCCATGGTCATGAGAGTATAAAAGCTAAAGCAAAGGAGCATACCAACTCAGCAACTTTTTACATTTATAAACTAACTTGGCTAGTTTAATTGATTCAGGCACACTAATTTTAATCAATCATTACCTTGAAGATAGAATCACTAAAAACCCATTATCCAAGATTTCAAAATGACAACTTGCACAAACAAACACAACAACAACGTTATCCAATTGTCTTAGAGGCTTCCGTTTATAACAGGATATGGAGGGTCAGATATACGCAACTATACTCATATGTTAGAAACACATATAGTTTGTTTCTCGATGACCCATAATGAAAATTACATCAAACTGTGCCGTCATAATATAAGAAGCGCAGCCAATTTAGTGAATGATTTTGTTTTATTCCATCATATACTAAAGTCAAAAAAATGTGTTTTTGACTATATTCGAAATGGAAACAACTTCTACAAACGTAGATGTTTATTGTTTAGTACAAGGGCCTTTGTTTATTCTTGAGGATGTAAAAGGATACTGATGTGGCACGTATCAGGTGTAAATTAAATGGCTATTTAAGCCGTCACAATAGTTGATTGTTTCATACTATATTAAACTATTACATACTAGTGGCACGCATGGCCCTTTTTGTTAATTTCAACGAAAATAATGTTTTTGAAAATAACTTATCTAAATGTATCTATCATTAAAGATTCTTGCAGTTATAATTAATTCAATTCCAGAAGCCAGAGACTTCTATACTTCAGAGACTTGAAAAATTTGGAAGTTAGAAACAAACTATTATTATGAATAGGTTCTACAGTCTCTAGCATTAAACCATCTAATTTGCATTGGACTACAACAACATCATCTCAGTGCCTCAGAAGCTCATGTCTATGACAAATATAAAAGAGTCAGATATATACAATCATACCTTATAGAAAAATACAGATATTATTTTTCAATGACTTATAATAAAAATTACATCAAACTGTGTCGATCAACTAAAGCGTAGTCAATTTAGTGAATCATTTTGTTTTATTCAATCATATTACAAGATCAATAGATTAAATGTGTCTTTCACTCAATTGCAAATAGAAAAATCAATTTGCATTTGACTATTATGAATAAACAATAAATGTCATTTCATGAAGCATTTACAAGACATCACAACCCACAGAATAAGTGTACAATGGACATCAGATCTGCCTGGATAACTTCTCTTATTTTGAAGGTTTTGTCTTGAACCTTAATCCATGTAGAATTCATTGATTACCAACTCCAAAGTGCACCATGGAATTGGAGGTCAAGAACGAGCAAGATGAGTTGCAGCATTGGAACCTGTCCCCCCAAAACCTAACGATAGCTTTTGCAGTCGTTGGGATATATAGCTTTTGCAGTCGTTGGGATATACTGGATGTCTGTTGTTGTATAAAGTGCTGCAATATATCTTTGAAATCCTGCAATGAATTATTCTGTTAATTGTAAGCTCATAATTCATTCAAAAGAAAAACGACCCAAAAGCATTGGTCTCAGTGTGCAGAAAGAACTGGTTATACCATTTCTGGAACTAAGTCTCAGTAACCAGTTTAGGACCAAGCAGAGAGAGGGAAACAAATGCCATGAAATAGAACAAGAATTTCAAATTTTCATGCCATTTGATTTCAGAAAGGAACACTGCAAAGCAAGCATGACACACTTCTTATATGTATATATAACAGTCCCCCCCTGCCCCTGGCACATACTACCTTTGTTTCCTTTACCCAATTTAAAACGAGAATTGCACTACCTCTCTCAACTTCCCCAGCCAACACCTAAGCCCAAGGAAAGAAGAAAAAAACTCCCCATGATGAGGTGTACACAGACAGCCAATTTAAATCAATGGCATTGTAACTTTTTTTAAGGAGATCAATATAGTAGCAAAGTATATCATAAAGCGTTTTCGTAAAAAAAAAAAAAGTTGGTCTGAAGATAACATTGTTCATTATGGGGCCAAGGCAAAGAACAAGAACTTTTCACACAAACTTTTGTAACTTTAACAGATTGTCAGATCACAAATTGATACGTGTGTTGGAAAATATAAGACAGAAAATAGTTAAGAGTCTCATGAATGTTGCTGGATCGTGCCAGTTCCATATAACTATCCACCAAATGGGCGTAAGGCTTAAATCTTTTTGTGGTAGCACTTGTAAAAATCACATGGAGATCCAGGCTTTTTCACACAAATAGTTAGGCTTGATTCACATAAAGTTTTCAGACCCTCCCCAGTTAGGTAGTGCTTACCTATCCCGGTTTTGATATACCTTAACCGATTTACATTAAGAAATGACTGTGAACTATTATTTACCAATAATATTGCATTGGCATCTTACTGAAAAACTTAAACTAACACAGACAAATATATTAAAATATTTAGACATCTCAACACAGTCCTTACAACATATTCTTATTGTTGTGTCATCTATGTATGTACATATAGAATCGGATGTCTTACTGTAAGCAAACTTTCTATCCTTTGTGATAGAGGTATTATTTATCTGTCTCTGACCCTTTCCGAACCCTAGCGATTCTTTTGGTTTCGTTAGGATATTACTGAGTATGATTGTGATTGTGTGAACACGGTCTTCACACACCATCATCATCATCATCCGTACCCAGTATATCCCAACGACATCAAAAGCTATCGTTAGGGTCTGGGAAGGATAAGTGGTAGGCAAGCAATACCTTTATCCCAACGGATATAGAGTCTGCTTCCAGTGAAACCTCCAACTTTATATGTACCTGCATAAATGACTCGGTCTTTACACACATGCCTAACAAAAAGTTGCATGTGGTTACACAAAGTTGCATGTGGTTACACATAGGTCTAAAATGTGATTATACTTCAACAATCGACATGCCTTTTTATGTGAAACCTAACATGTGGACAACATAAGAGTTCTAACACATAAAAAAGCTTAAATACAAACAGGGTGGCGACGCTGGTACAATCGAAATCGTACTTTGATGCTATATTGAGTTACTATTTCATAAACAAATGAAAGAAAAACTTAGGCTAACAAGTAAATGCATATAAAGATATTCAAACATTTTAACATTAATATAGTTGTAAACTCCACTTTAATTTTTTTTTAAACACTCAAGTACAATTTTCCACGTGGGACAACTCCAAATGTTACTATCCCAAACCTGCCTTGTTATATGGGATGAGATCTCTTTCACCCTCAATCTCCTCACCCTACTCATGACCACGCGACACGTGGCAGCAAGATAGGATGGTGAGACTAGATGCGGGAGACCCTCATCTAGCCTCACCACCTATTTGGTGTCATGTGTCGTGTGATGACTCGTAGAGTGAGAAAAAATAGGTGAGGGGATTCTATCCCTGGTTATCTTGTGCTTCCTTCAAGAAAGGACAAACTGAAAAGCCTCAAATGTCATCATGTCACAAAAGCTTGGGGTGTATGGCCAGTAGAGTATATTACAAAGGAGTTAGACAAAAAGGGAAATACCAGTTGAAAGTGATGCAATCCCTTGTAATGAGATAAAACAGTTCTTTGTCCTGATTGTAGTTGTTGGTCAATCAATTCTTAATTTATGCAAATGGCAGAACTAAAAAGTGATGACTAGATTATTGATCAAAATCATCAGCCACAATGTTGTTCCTTCAAGGAAAGAGCATCAAAAGCAAAGGCACTGGCCGGAACTCTGCTTTCACAATTTAAGGTTTACAGAAATGACTTAAGACATTAGAAAATAGTACCACAAGATAGTGTGAAGACAAAACAGACTGTCCTATGAGATATATGTGTGTCCAAATTCAATTATATACATGATTTTAGCACTAAGAGAATATCCCGTCATCATCTTCCAACTTAGCCGGTCACTCCTCTTTATCTTAGTTGGAAAAGTCCAAATCTTTAACTCCAGATGTCTCTACTGTTTCAGCCCCATAGAGCTGCGTGGAAGATATAACAATGACATCCTAGATAGGTAAGACAAGACCACGAGGTCTCTATTGTTCCACCATATAACAGTGAATTAAAGATATAAATCAGAAAGTCAATGACTTCCTAGATAGGTAAGATGTGACCATGAACCCACACAAGGTGTTTGTTATGCCCCGCACCCTCCGTAAAATAAATGGAAGATAAGAAGGAATTAAAATGAGATTAATTACGGTCAACCGTAATGAATTACGAATTAAGTATTAGGATTAATTGGCATTTAATGAAGGGTTAAATATTAGAATTTAATTGTATTCAATTAAAGAAATAAATTTTAGGAATTATCCTTTAAGGTAAATAAGAAAATAAGATATAATTTAGAAACTCCAAATTTTTCCCTTTCCATATAAAAGCTGACTGAACGCCAGTTCCTCTATTTCCCTCAGAGAAACCGCCGCCAGCCCCCTTCCTCTCCCCATTGACGATTCATCTTGCAGCCCTAGGAGGAAAGATCCCTCAAGAGTCAATCCGTAGGTCATTCGTTCTCCAATTCTCCTTCGAGTAATCAAAGGCAAGTAATCATCTTATAAGTTTCTACGATTTGTGAAAGAAAAGGGCCTACTTTTGATATTAAATGGATCATCCATGCAGTAGTTTCTTTCCGTGATTATTTGTATATGATTTATGTGTTTTGGTGTTGACGATTTGGCCATTATATGTTGAAATCTTGTTTGTTGTTCATGGTTTATGTGAGATCATGTGAATCCCCATCCCTTGAATCCCACTTGCTTGATGATGGCGGTTGAAGGGAGGGATGAGTGAAAAGGTTAGGTTTTTT
>AP025052.1:7134070-7399632 GCA_036186865.1 Eustoma russellianum
TGCTTGATGATGGCGGTTGAAGGGAGGGATGAGTGAAAAGGTTAGGTTTTTGGGGTTGGATTTGATGAAAGATTCGAGTTTTAGGATTGAATCGTTGACGTGCGTGTGAAGGATCTGGTTTGAGAAGATTAAGAAGGGATTGATAGGAAAGATTAGGCTTGGATTGGTGGGAAGAACGTTGGAAAACGATTGGGATATAGGTCTGCAGTTGATGCTTCAGGCTGGTGCAAGTGCCTGAAGAACTCAAGGTGGATGTGGCCACGCCATTTTTGATCGGCCGAGCCAATGCCTGGTGGAACGGCATGTTACCAAAGATGACTCTTCCCATTCAATGGAGACAATTTGTACAGGCATACAAAGATTACTACGTGCCTGAGACTGCCATTTTGAAGAAAATGAGGCAGTTTGACAAGTTTGAACAAGGGAGGATGTCTGTCTCGGATTATGCAGATAGGTTTCATGCCTTGGGCAAGTTTACGCCCATGGTACTGGAAAACAACCGCATGAAAATGCTGAAGTTTGAGGAAGGTTTGAATCCCCGCATACGGACGGCCATAGCGGGGTCTAGCTTGAAAACGTTTGAGGAAATGTTGGACGCATGTTACCGGGTGGAGAGTGACATGCGTATGTCGCAACAAAGAGAGGCTCGGGAAGAATCGAGCAAGAGACCAAGGGTGGAGCAAAGCGGAAGTAGACCCGGACGTTGGGTCAAGATTCCCAGGAAGGGACAAGCGGGGCCAGTTCAAAGGGCACCGCAGCCAAATCAACCTAATCGCCAAGCACCTGCAGAATGCCCGCACTGCCATAAAAGACACGTGGGCGAATGTTGGAAAATATCAGGTGCGTGCTTCAGATGTGGAAAGCCAGGCCATAGGATCAAGGACTGCCCAGAATGGAATCCTAAACCGCAAGCCGGAGCAGGGCCAGCTCAACAGCAGAGAGGTAGGCCCAATGCGAGAGTCCACGCGATGACGGACGCTGAAGTCCAAGAGGATGCGAACGTGGTGACAGGTACGATCTAAGTTAAATATTTGTGGTTTAAGTTGGATTTTAGTTTTCTAAGTTGATAACTGAATATGTGCTTTATGTGAAACTGTTATGTGTTACTCCCTTGTGAATAGGTGTGATCTTAGTTAACAAAGTACCTGCCAACGTGTTATTTGATAGTGGAGCTAGCCACTCCTTCATCTCTAAGCGATTCGCCAAAGGGCTCGACTGTTTACCCGAATGGCTTGAGAACCCATTTAGGGTGCAAGCAGCAGGAGAACAAGTACTGATTTCTCATCATCAGTACAAGAATTGTGATTTGGAATTAGAGGGGAAACTATTCTCAGTGACCTTAGTCCCAATCCCAATGAAGGACTTCGATGTAATATTGGGCATGGATTGGCTGACCAAGAATCATGCCAATATCGATTGTAAGCTCAAGCAAGTGACCCTCAAGGACCCTGAGATGAATAACATCACGATACAAGGGAATGTCAAAATGACCAAAGCTCCAAAGAAGGTATACTTGACAGCAATTAAGGCCTTTAAAGCTTTACAGAAAGGAGCTGAGGGATTTATGGTATATGCTTTAGATGCGAAGCAGGAGGTTCCCTCTATGGATCAAACTCCGGTGATCAATGAGTTCAAAGATGTATTCCCTGATGATCTACCGGGAGTTCCGCCATCAAGAGAAGTGGAGTTTGAGATCAACTTGATTCCCGGGGTCGAGCCTATATCTAAGGCACCCTACAGAATGGCCCCAGCTGAACTTAAGGAGCTTAAGGGACAACTTCAGGAGTTGTTGGATAAGAAGTTGATACGCCCCAGTGTATCACCTTGGGGAGCTCCTGTATTGTTTGTGAAGAAGAAAGATGGCAGCATGCGGTTGTGTATTGATTACCGCGAGTTGAATAAGATCACCATAAAGAACAAATACCCTCTGCCAAGGATTGAAGATTTATTTGATCAACTAAAGGGAGCCCGATGGTTTTCAAAGATTGACCTTCGTCAGGAGTACCATCAGTTGCTTGTGAAAGCGGGAGACGTCCCTAAGACCGCTTTTCGGACTAGATACGGGCATTATGAATTCTTAGTGATGCCTTTCGGACTGACTAATGCCCCAGCGGCCTTTATGGACTTGATGAACACCGTATTTCGAGAGCAGTTGGATCAATTTGTGGTGGTGTTCATCGATGACATCCTAGTATACTCTCCCGATGAGCAAGCACATGCTGAACACCTAAGAGTGGTGTTGCAAATCCTGAGACAACAAAAGCTTTATGCCAAATTCAGCAAGTGTGAATTGTGGCTAAGAAGTGTAGCCTTCCTCGACCACGTAATTTCGAAAGATGGGATCTCTGTGGATCCTAAGAAGATAGAAGCCATCACTGAATGGCCAAGACCTACCAACGTGACTGAAGTCAGAAGCTTTCTAGGCTTGGCAGGCTACTATAGGAAGTTCGTTGAGGGATTCTCAACAATAGCAGTGCCATTGAGCCGACTTACACAGAAGAAGACTAAATTCGAATGGTCTGCTGAATGCGATCAAAGCTTTACCGAGCTCAAGAAGAGATTGACCACAGCCCCGGTGTTGGTACAACCTTCCGGCACCGACGGTTTCGTGATCTATAGCGATGCGTCCAAGAAGGGACTAGGTATGTACGACATTACAATTAATGCATTGTATTTACTTAAGCAAGTCCTAAATTAACTTTCTGTTTATAGGCTGTGTCTTGATGCAAAATGAACGAGTTATATCGTACGCGTCAAGACAGTTGAAACCATATGAGCAGAACTACCCGACGCATGACTTGGAGCTCGCAGCCGTGGTATTTGCTCTTAAGATCTGGAGACACTACCTATATGGTGAGAAGTGTGCCGTGTTCACGGATCATAAGAGCTTAAAGTATCTATTCTCGCAGAAGGAGTTGAATATGAGACAAAGGAGATGGTTGGAGTTACTCAAGGACTATGACTTGACCATCAATTACCATCCCGGTAAAGCCAACAGAGTGGCAGACGCATTGAGCAGAAAGTCTAGCCACGCGAGACAGTCTCCGTTGGAAAGAGAGATCGAAGAGTTTGATCTTGAATTAGTGGATTCAGTGGCAAATGTCCTTACAACTTTGTCTATCAGCCCAGACTTGGTAGACCGAATTAAGGAAGCGCAGTACGAGGACCCAGCACTGAAAGAAATCCGCAACAAATTGACTACGGAGCCAGTAAAGGATTTCCAATTGCGAGAAGATGGAAGTTTACGGTTTCGAAATAGGTTGTGCGTACCTAATAATGATGAGCTTAGAAAAGAGTTGCTAAGCGAGCTCATAATTCAAGGCTATCTATCCATCCCGGCAGCACAAAGATGTATAGGGATCTCAAAAGGAATTATTGGTGGATAGGGATGAAAAGAAGCATCGCGAAATATGTTGAGAGATGTTTGGTATGTCAACAAGTTAAAGCTGAACATCAACGACCGAGTGGTTTAATGAAGCCGCTGGAGATTCCCGAATGGAAGTGGGAGCACGTGACTATGGACTTCGTGATGGGACTACCCAAAACGAGGAATGGAAATGAGATGATTTGGGTAATTGTTGACCGCTTGACAAAAACAGCTCACTTCATAGCTATGCCGCATGGTACGTCTTATGAGAAGCTTTCCAATATATATGTGGATAACATTGTGAGCCTACATGGAGTCCCAGTCAGTATTGTGTCGGACCGTGATCCCAAGTTCACTTCTAAGTTTTGGAGGGCATTCCAGAAGGCGATGGGTACCGAATTGAGAATGAGTACCGCATACCACCCTCAAACTGATGGACAATCCGAGAGAACCATCCAAACGTTGGAAGATATGCTGAGAGCATGCGCCTTGGATTTCAAAGGGAACTGGGACATCATGTTGAAACTAATGGAGTTTTCATACAATAACAGCTATCACAGTGCAATTGGCATTGCGCCGTTTGAAACGTTATATGGGCGTAAGTGCAGGTCCCCTATTTGTTGGGACGAAGTTGGAGAAAGGATAATCACGGCACCCGAGTTGGTGGAACAAACGATTGAAAAGGTCAAGGTGATAAGAGAGAAACTCAAGGTGGCCCAAGATCGCAATAAGAGTTGGGCTGACACAAAGAGGCGACCCTTGGAGTTTGAGGAAGGTGAAAAGGTGTATTTACGAGTTTCACCCACCAAAGGAGTCGCAAGATTCGGAGTGAAGGGTAAGTTAAGCCCTAGATATATTGGCCCTTACGAAGTGCTAGGCAAAGTTGGAGAAAGAGCATACCGACTAGCCTTGCCTCCGAGCCTGTCCCAAGTCCATAACGTATTTCACGTATCTCAACTACGGCAATACGTATTGGACCCAAACCATATCTTGGAAGCTCAACCATTGGATGTTAAGGAAGATGTCTCATATGAGGAACATCCAATAAAGATTGTGGATAGAAAAGATCAAGTCCTACGCCGACGCGTGATTCCATATGTCAAAGTTCAATGGAGTAACCATACGGAGCGTGAAGCCACGTGGGAGCTTGAGGAGCAAATGAAGGAGCTATATCCATACCTCTTCCAATAAGGTACGCCAGTTTCGAGGACGAAACTTTTTATAAGGGGGGTGGAATGTTATGCCCCGCACCCTCCGTAAAATAAATGGAAGATAAGAAGGAATTAAAATGAGATTAATTACGGTCAACCGTAATGAATTACGATTAAGTATTAGGATTAATTGGCATTTAATGAAGGGTTAAATATTAGAATTTAATTGTATTCAATTAAAGAAATAAATTTTAGGAATTATCCTTTAAGGTAAATAAGAAAATAAGATATAATTTAGAAACTCCAAATTTTCCCCTTTTCATATAAAAGCTGACTGAACGCCAGTTCCTCTATTTCCCTCAGAGAAACCGCCGCCAGCCCCCTTCCTCTCCCCATTGACGATTCATCTTGCAGCCCTAGGAAGAAAGATCCCTCAAGAGTCAATCCGTAGGTCATTCGTTCTTCAATTCTCCTTCGAGTAATCAAAGGCAAGTAATCATCTTATAAGTTTCTACGATTTGTGAAAGAAAAGGGCCTACTTTTGATATTAAATGGATCATCCATGCAGTAGTTTCTTTTCGTGATTATTTGTATATGATTTATGTGTTTTGGTGTTGACGATTTGGCCATTATATGTTGAAATCTTGTTTGTTGTTCATGGTTTATGTGAGATCATATAAATCCCCATCCCTTGAATCCCACTTGCTTGATGATGGCGGTTGAAGGGAGGGATGAGTGAAAATGTTAGGTTTTTGGGGTTGGATTTGATGAAAGATTCGAATTTTAGGATTGAATCGTTGACGTGCGTGTGAAGGATCTGGTTTGAGAAGATTAAGAAGGGATTGATAGGAAAGATTAGGCTTGGATTGGTGGGAAGAACGTTGGAAAACGATTGGGATATAGGTCTGCAGTTGATGCAAAAATCGCAGGATGAAGATTCTGAAGAATTATGACGTCGATCGATCGACGTATAGAAGGTGAGAGATCGACGTGCCTCAGATGCACGTCGATCGATCGACGTGGAAGGAGTGAGAGATCGACGTGCCTCAGATGCACGTCGATCGATCGACGTAGTCCAGAGAGAGGGTATGACGTGTAGGAAGTGAGGGTATGACGTGAGGGTATGACGTGTATTAAGTGAGGGTATGACGTAGGATGAGTGAGAGATCGACGTGCCTCAGATGAACGTCGATCGATCGACGTCAGGGTATGACGTACGTAGATCGATCGACGTCAGGGTATGACGTCAACCAGTTTTGTGGGAAAGTAAGGGAAGAAAGTGTGAAGCTAGGGGACCCTTTGGGTGTCCTTATGGACTTTTTAGGACCTGATTAAGACTAGTCTAAGTCTTGGGAACATGACTTAAGATTGTGAATCAAGTTTGGAGAATTTGAAGGGTATTTGAATCGGATTTCAATGAGGATGACTTAGGAGGGTTAGGAGATGAATGTACGAGGTGTTTTAGAGTTCAATGAAGGAAGGAGAGGGATACTCGCATTAGGTGTGAACCTTAGAATCGGGACTAAGTATTGACGAGCTTGTCGAAGCTTAAGTTTGATGTGTAAGTTAGTATCTTGTGTGTTGCTTATACTTGCGCATGTGTACATGAACTACTCATGTGAATGTGAATCGCATACGAGAACGAGAAATGTGAATGAGACGAGGAGTCTTGCATCATGGCACTTGCATTTGCATATTGATTTGAAAAGAAAGGTGCTTCGGCACAGATTTGCGAAGGTGACCTGCAATGTTAACCGGGATGGAAATTTAAGCCAGGGTGCATTGCAGGGCACAAAAGAATGTAACGTAAACCGGGATGGAAATATAAGCCGGGGCGTGTTACAGGGTATAAAGTTGTCTGTAATGCTAATCGGGATGGAAATATAAGCCGAGGTGCATTACAGGGTATAAAGTTGGCTGTAACGTAAACCGGGATGGAAATATAAGCCGGGGCGCGTTACAGGGTATAAAGTTATGTGAAGTGACCGGACATTATGACATGCATTGCACTGTTTTAAAAGAGAAAGTGTTCATGCATATGTGACTGTGTAGTGTAGTGTATATTTTGACATGCATCACGAGAGTCCAGGTGACATGAATGTAAGTAGCTTTTGATTGTCAATGAATTGTTATATGCGCTTAAATTGCTGTACTCGCTTTAATTACGATACTCGCCTATGAATATTTGAAAGTTTACAGGACATGTGCCCCACGATCCCCTTGAATTATATATTACTCATGTCTTGCCATGGATTGATCCCGTATGTCTTATAAGCGGGTTACTTGCTAGCATTTTTCGCTAAGGGTACTGCCTTTGATATTGCAGATGAACCTAGCTACGATATGATTTTCATTGAGGACGACGGCGAGTGGGCTGAATGGGATACATAGAGACATGTTGGGAGCTAGATGACACAATTGTTATTTATTTCAGTTCTTTCATACACTTGAGGATTAGTTCGTTATTACTGTGATTACCATTAGAGAGGTTTTTATCATTTAATGTATCGAATTAATGATGGAGATTTATCAGATGCATGTTTCTGCACTTATTTCTCTTACGTCAGTGATGATGTGTATTCGAGAGATGAGACGTCTTGTAGTCTTCTCAGTAAGCTACGACGGGTGAACCGGTTCGGATTCCGCTGTCCGGGTCGGGGCGCTACAGTGTTCACTGTAAACTGGACCAGCAACACTTTAACCGAATTAGCCGAATACCATGGTCTAAAGCATTACTGACCCAGATAGCAGTATTGCATCCACGCTGCGTATGTTTCGGTTAAAACCTACGACCTTCGAGTTGGAATGTCCTAACACAAATACCAACCAAGCTATATCTTGGGATTGTCACTCCTCTTTATTATCATACATATAATGTATTGCCATTCTATTTTGTAAGTGTATCACATGATATAATTAATCATGCACTTGTAAATCTTGTGCGTCCTTTTGGTTAAATCTCCACTTGACCCCTTTTGGATACTAGGCTTCCTTTACCTCTTCATCCTTTTTATCAAAACTTCTTGAATTATGTTAAGATGATCAGTTCGAAAATTTCTAGACCAATGTTTATAGTGAGTATGATGGCGTTGCCAATGCTTGCGCCAACTTTAGGGGCTCGTCTTTCTCATATGTCCAACAACACTGAAATTCCAATCAGCAGTTCTCAGTTGAGCAACAGAAAATTGGGCTTTGATGAATTTAAGAACCATGTGATTGGCACCAGATGGACTGGATTCTCAACATCGTTATAATTCACCAGCATTGTCAGATTATTATTATGAAGAGCAACATATGCTACACAAGGACTCAGACAACCCTTATTGTTATTTGATGAAATAGTCATTGGCCTGTTAAGGTTGTGACATGAGATCTAAGTTTTTCTTGTTTAATAGACCAGATAGCCCAGAGAATATGTACAATCGGCTTACTGTAATCTAGTTATGCCATTATTCACACTCTAGCCGGCTTATTCTATAGTTTAACAATGGGAAAATGTGACATATGTGCCGCGACTAGGCTCTCACTGCTCTAGTCTCAAAAAAATTCGTGGAAAATGTAAGTAAGGTCGTTCACTGGCTAGGTGGGAGCTATGATTTGTTGTACACAAGATGTCTAAGCCAAAACATGTTCCGATATAAAGAACCGCGATCAAATTAGCATAAGACAACAAGGTGGGTTCAATGTAATAGAGAACATCGTTCATTTAAATACAAAAACTATCAGCTCTAAATTTATTATTTGAGAGGGAAAAAAGATAACTTTTGTTACATCCCATTTTTTTTAATAGGGGCAAGAATGGAAATTATGCCTAATTAATTAGAAAATCTAATTTGATTATCAAAGTTTCCCTAAACCCTAATCAAATTTCTATTTAATCACGTGACTTCTCTTCCTCTCCCCCACAAAGAAAATCAGCCGCCATTTACAGAAAAAGAAAAACGACGCTTTCTTGCCTCCAAGAGCTTCAAGCCGCCGGTTCGGGAGAGCACCACCAACCCGATCAATTCTTCCAACGTGTATTAATTACCAAGTAGGTGCCCCCTTAACATCCGTTGAATGAAACAAACAAAAGTCTTTAAATTTCTATATAAAAACGAGATCGTGCATTAGTATTTGTGATTGCATAGATGCTTGATTATTCGATTATATGTATATGTGATGAATTGTATGTCCGTATATATGATCGTATATGTATATATATGTATGATGCTATTTTCGTATGAAAACTCGAAAAAGATTTGATTTTTGTTGTTCGTGTGAATACCGGAATCGTAGGAGGAAGTGTTTGCGCCGGCGGTGCGTGGCCGGTGGTGGTGGGCTATGACCACGTGCTGCCGGATGGAGGAACAAGGATGAGAGGGGGGGCTGAGAGGGTGGGCTGTGGGGGGGCTGGTTAGGTGAGGGTATGGGGTAGGGGGCTGGTTGGGTGAGGGTAAGGGGTAGGGGGCTGTTTAGGTTGAGGGCGACTGGGGTAGGGGGGCTGTTCAGGGGGGGCGGCTGAAGGGAGGGTTGGTTAGGGGGGGGCGGTTGGAGGGGGAAAAGGTGGCTGGGGGGGGTTGCGGATTGGAGAGGGGGGGAGTGGTGCCGGGAGAGTTTGCTGGAGGACGGGAGGTTTGGAATTCGCAGGCATGAGGGAATTCGACGAAGGCAGGAAGGGGAAAAAAATAAAGAAAAAGAATAATAAAAGAAAAAGTAAAAAAAAAAAAAGAAAAGAAATTGAAAAGGGGAAGGAGTTCAGAACGTGAGGAAAGCAAAGGAAAATAAAAGGAAAAAGGAAAAAGGAAGCAAATGAAGGATTCCGTGTATGATTTCTGTGCATTCATGCATCACGACATTGCATATATGTTTTGTTCTGTTCTGTTCCGTTCTGTTCTGTTAGGATATGCGAGACGTAAGTCGCATATCTGATATGTTCTGTTCTGTTCCGTTCCGTTCTGTTCCGTTCTGTTAGGACCCGGGGTCATGCATTGCACGATTAGATGAATGTTTCAGAGAATGTAGGGTTATCATGCATCACGTATGTGGCATTGCATTTCATGCTCATTTCGCACGATTATGTGTTTTGTTGTTTCAACAAGTTCTGACCGTTAAACGTTGTTTTAAAAAGTTCTGACCGTTATACGTGTTTGCGAAAACATGGACAGTCTATTTTGGTATTACAGTACGTATATGTATTTCACTACTGTCCTAGCATGTATGATCTCACAGGGCCGATGCAGGCAGGGTACCTACTGAGTGACGTTTTTGTCGCTCACTCCGTTCGTTTTAATTTCTTGCAGACGATTCAGGGTATGATTACATATGGGTTGGAGAAGATTCCGAGTGGGCTCAGTGGAACTCGTAGAGACTGTCGGGAGATTGAGGAACAAGAAATGAGAAAGTTTGATTTTATTTATTATTTCATTTGAGGACTTAGCTTAGAGATTTTATTTTACGAGCTTTACGATGTCGTTTAGGAGATTTTGACTTGATGTTGATTATAGAGGATTTGGGGGTTTTACTTTTGATTTAGGTTTCTGAATTGATTTATTTCGCTTCCGAAATCGGATACTCTGTCGTTTTAATAAGAGTATGGATCCGTACAGACGCCTTATATATCCCTTAGTGGAATACGGCGGGCGTACCGGTTCTGACCCTAGGGTTCGGGACGGGGCGCTACAGGTGGTATCAGAGCCCAGGCTCTAGATCTACTGCGGACAACGTAGAAATTAAGAAATGATCTTAGACTTGAGAGATGACTATAGACTTAAGTTTCGATCGTAGATGTAAGTTTGATCTTAGACTAAGTACCATTCTAGACATAAGCTATGATCTGAGACTAAGTTTGATTCTAGACGTAAGCTACGATCCGAGACTAAGTTTGATCTTAGAATAGGTTTGATTTATACTAAGTGACGATCGGACTGGGGGCACGGTTGGTTTTTATTTTTGTTTTTATTGGTCTGTATTTGACTGTTTTCTGTATCTTAAATTTATATATTTCCTAAAATGCCCTTGACAAAAAAAAAACTGAAATTTCTTTGTTGTAACAAATACACCGTCGAGAGGAGAACAGTAGGAACGACAATAGGAACCACTCTGAGAATAGGACCCCACCGTAGGTTGTGCTTCCACAGGCCCTGACCTACGCACTACGGGCCATGGTCCAAGCTGTGGCGCGACAACGTCAGCAGCCACAGGCTCCACCACCACCGCACTCGGACTAGAGATTCTTCTATAAGTGGATGCGGAGGAGTGGTGGCGCAGCACAACTGACACTGCCAATCACTTGGATCAAATTTCAGAATGAGTTCAAGAGGTATTATGTGCCGACAGTACGATCTTCAGAGCATATCTCTAGATGCTCGGCGGAAATGTAGAATTAGGCAATGATATTAGAAAATAAGTTACGATTTTGCCTCTAAGTCGCAATCTTAGACATAAGTGATGATTTGAACATAAGCGATGATCATGAACATAGGTATTGATCTCAGTTATAAGCGATGATCCTGAACATAAGTCACGATCTTAGACATAAGTAACCATCTCGATTAAGAGTTTACTTTAGACATGAGTACTGATAGTGTTGATTATGTATTAATTATGATATGAAAATAAAAAGTGATCTTAGACTTAAAGGAACGATGATGCTAAGAACAATCCTAGAAATAAGTTATGATCCTAAACTTAAGAAGTCGATCGGTTTTGAAACACGTATACCTAAGATATCCCATACAATTCTCCCTTATCTAAGGTTGATCATAACTCTCTAAGCCATGACCTTAGTAGCTTTAGTTGAATATTCTATAATTGATTTGAATGAATTACAATGTTAACCAGAATACCCTACTACAAACGTTAGTTGACACATTAATGGGTCAGGCAGTAACTCGGGCTGCCTTACCGAAACTACAACATGGTACTCGATACCATTAGGGCAAGGTAAAGCGGATCCATATCCCTACATGTACGGTAATGTTAGAGCATGCTTAGGTATAAGTTGGGACTATAGCTACTAAGAAATGAGTTATAATAGTATGATAGATACTAAGGGATGATTATAGTAGAATGACAGAAACTAAATAACGATTAGCGTTATAATCGGTAGAGTTTAGTTAAGGGTATTGTACAAAAGAATTTATAGTATAATGTTAAGTTACTGAATGTGGGGTAATTAAAATAGGTCGACGATACTAGTCCTATTAAAGGTATTAAACAATGGTGACATGCGAGAATCGACTATAATATGTGCCTTGGAATACTATATCATTACAAAATTGTGGGTTAAGTGTTGACATCGGAACATTTGGTTTGAATCTAGTATACTTGAATTGAAATAGAGTAAGCATGAACCAATAACAATTGCTTGTTAAGGTGAGATTTAACTAGGATAATTAGCGGTTCAAATAACCAAGTAAAGAAGTACAGTGGATCAGTATGGCGCGCGGAAGCACGGTGAATTAGAACACTTTAAGTCGATAAATATTTAGTGTGTCATGCTAGGATTGAACAATTTAAGTTAGTAATTTTATCATAGTAGTCGAATGTTAGACTGATAAGAAAGGATACATAGATGTATTGTTCTCTTGAAAATAAGGATTGATTATAGAAATTATACGAAATATTGGACTATTATTTCTCTGGCACATAAATATTTTATATAAGCACGTACACCGAGTTATACTTATATTTTACAGGGACTTCAAAATACATTTTATTTTCGAAAATACCTCATTAAGTCACATTTCTTTATATAGTCTACTAAACTTTACGAGGCTAAATTTTTTTCCCGTACTTGTAAATCAGCAAAAAAAAAAAAAAACAGTTCGTTTGACAACTTTGAAAAGGGAAATTTTTTTTAAAATATTGATGTTCTTGCAAAAACGATGTGTTTATATATGTATTTCTTACAGAATATTTCAAATTTATGTTTTCGTTACATTTTCTTAGTAAAAAAAAAATTAATTTAATATGACGACTATCGATATTGCCATCAGTTTAACCTTTTAAATATTTTCGAAGTTATTTATCCGCTCGCGACAAACTTACTTAACTTATGAAAAAAAAGAAATATTAGCTTTCAAAATATATACTTATTTTTGAAAAAACCGAAGGTACTGTGTTCAAATCGATTCATAAAACCTTATATTATTAGATTTTCAACTGTTTTGACGCAATTTTACCAAAATGTCTTGTGAACAAGTTATGTATTCGTTTTAAAATGAGCATTTGAGATATCACGTTGCAAAAACAAATCTATGATACTTTGGGTTTTGTGCCTACAAAAATTAGAAGGTTCAGTATTTTAAATAGTTACAGCTATATTCAAAATTATAGCTACGTATGCTACTTTTCTTTTAACTAGAAGATAAATATGTCCATACACATATTTCGTATACTAGGCTGCTGACGATATCTCTGAGAAATTAAGAGCATGATCATAGAGCTAGTTTGTAAGTATATAAGAGCTGATTTTGAAGACTTGGTTGTGTTAAGGATGGGTAACGGTTGCCATATTGGCATACACAAAGGATGTTAGTACGGTTAATTATCTAGCGGATGGATCCTATGTGATAAGTTTAAGAATCCGGTATTGTAGGTTGCAATAAGTTAAATGATACACATGAAGTGGTATAAGTAGAAGTTTGTAAGCACTGAATATAGAGGTTTAAGTAAGGATTTAACCCTATAAGGACTAGATTATCTTGTGAGATGCTAGTGATGACTAAGTTAAATCGTACTAGAATACAACGTATTCCGAAGAATACCTAAAGCTTCCGGGGTGAGTTTTGTTAACATGGTGTTAAGTTAAAGAGTGTACCACACCTAAGAACTGATTTTAGAGGTTGCTCATGACAGCAAATACAGGTACAGTATAGACCGACGATTAAGTTATGAAGCCAGTATAATGACGTTACCCTTAAGGTTGATTTCGAGAACTATAGAAAGAATAAGCTACGATCTATCAGGCGGAGGACAATGGATTAAAAGAATTACCTTATATATATACACACTGAATGATTTGGGGACTTAGTCCTGTATCGAGGAAGTGAAATGAGTAACATATTGGAATACGCAAGGGATACTAAGTTCAGTAATTATCTAGGTAAATGAATTATGTGGGACTATGCTAAGTTACCGATTACGTAAAACACAAGTTTCGAGGACGAAACTTTTTGTAAGGAGGGGAGAATGTTACATCCCATTTTTTTTAATAGGGGCAAGAATGGAAATTATGCCTAATTAATTAGAAAATCTAATTTGATTATCAAAGTTTCCCTAAACCCTAATCAAATTTCTATTTAATCACGTGACTTCTCTTCCTCTCCCCCACAAAGAAAATCAGCCGCCATTTACAGAAAAAGAAAAACGACGCTTTCTTGCCTCCAAGAGCTTCAAGCCGCCGGTTCGGGAGAGCACCACCAACCCGATCAATTCTTCCAACGTGTATTAATTACCAAGTAGGTGCCCCCTTAACATCCGTTGAATGAAACAAACAAAAGTCTTTAAATTTCTATATAAAAACGAGATCGTGCATTAGTATTTGTGATTGCATAGATGCTTGATTATTCGATTATATGTATATGTGATGAATTGTATGTCCGTATATATGATCGTATATGTATATATATGTATGATGCTATTTTCGTATGAAAACTCGAAAAAGATTTGATTTTTGTTGTTCGTGTGAATACCGGAATCATAGGAGGAAGTGTTTGCGCCGGCGGTGCGTGGCCGGTGGTGGTGGGCTATGACCACGTGCTGCCGGATGGAGGAACAAGGATGAGAGGGGGGGCTGAGAGGGTGGGCTGTGGGGGGGCTGGTTAGGTGAGGGTATGGGGTAGGGGGCTGGTTGGGTGAGGGTAAGGGGTAGGGGGCTGTTTAGGTTGAGGGCGACTGGGGTAGGGGGGCTGTTCAGGGGGGGCGGCTGAAGGGAGGGTTGGTTAGGGGGGGGCGGTTGGAGGGGGAAAAGGTGGCTGGGGGGTTGCGGATTGGAGAGGGGGGGAGTGGTGCCGGGAGAGTTTGCTGGAGGACGGGAGGTTTGGAATTCGCAGGCATGAGGGAATTCGACGAAGGCAGGAAGGGGAAAAAAATAAAGAAAAAGAATAATAAAAGAAAAAGTAAAAAAAAAAAGAAAAGAAATTGAAAAGGGGAAGGAGTTCAGAACGTGAGGAAAGCAAAGGAAAATAAAAGGAAAAAGGAAAAAGGAAGCAAATGAAGGATTCCGTGTATGATTTCTGTGCATTCATGCATCACGACATTGCATATATGTTTTGTTCTGTTCTGTTCCGTTCTGTTCTGTTAGGATATGCGAGACGTAAGTCGCATATCTGATATGTTCTGTTCTGTTCCGTTCCGTTCTGTTCCGTTCTGTTAGGACCCGGGGTCATGCATTGCACGATTAGATGAATGTTTCAGAGAATGTAGGGTTATCATGCATCACGTATGTGGCATTGCATTTCATGCTCATTTCGCACGATTATGTGTTTTGTTGTTTCAACAAGTTCTGACCGTTAAACGTTGTTTTAAAAAGTTCTGACCGTTATACGTGTTTGCGAAAACATGGACAGTCTATTTTGGTATTACAGTACGTATATGTATTTCACTACTGTCCTAGCATGTATGATCTCACAGGGCCGATGCAGGCAGGGTACCTACTGAGTGACGTTTTTGTCGCTCACTCCGTTCGTTTTAATTTCTTGCAGACGATTCAGGGTATGATTACATATGGGTTGGAGAAGATTCCGAGTGGGCTCAGTGGAACTCGTAGAGACTGTCGGGAGATTGAGGAACAAGAAATGAGGAAGTTTGATTTTATTTATTATTTCATTTGAGGACTTAGCTTAGAGATTTTATTTTACGAGCTTTACGATGTCGTTTAGGAGATTTTGACTTGATGTTGATTATAGAGGATTTGGGGGTTTTACTTTTGATTTAGGTTTCTGAATTGATTTATTTCGCTTCCGAAATCGGATACTCTGTCGTTTTAATAAGAGTATGGATCCGTACAGACGCCTTATATATCCCTTAGTGGAATACGGCGGGCGTACCGGTTCTGACCCTAGGGTTCGGGACGGGGCGCTACAACTTTAGATGTAGCTATCTTTGGCAGCCACTGGGGAGGGGCCGAGGGGGTAATGAACAAGTGTAGGATTCTTCATGTGAGAAACCCTCTCATAGTCTTAAGCTGTTTCAGTGGCTCTAAAAATTGTGGAAGCCCAACTTTTGCAAATCATGCTTTTAATTTACTATACTGTAGGACAATCTTTTATTACCCACTCCATTAAGACTCTTCACGTCAGCTGAAAAGTGTATCAAAAATCTTCATTCAGAACAACTGTTGTAGTTATACTAGTATAATTTGAGGCCAAAACAAGTTTGCCACAATGCATTGTGTTAAATCAAGCCCTTGGGGCCCGGGATTCATATACACATCTTAATGCATTGTAAAATTTAGACAAACATCTTCACACTTGGTTCCAGATAGGTGGGGAAACTAAGTCCAGTCGAGTTAGACTGAACTGCCAAGCTGACCTCAGGCCGGGAAATCTGATCTGGACAACAACAGACTGAAGACAAACTGTCAGCTGAGCTAAGCTGAGCTGACAGATGTGAAGAGTAACTGTGGTGAGCTGAAAAGTAGCTGAGACGAAGTACGGAACAAAGACAAGATCAAGTATGGTCGTGCTGGACTGAAGAAGAGCTGAAGAGCTAAAGAGCTGAGGTGAAGCACAGGACTAAGGTGTGCCTGAAGACAATAAGTGTTGAGCTAAGGTTATAAAGTGAAGCACGAGCTAAGAAGCTCGACCTACCATATTTATTGTAAATATCATTCAGAATTATTTCTATACATAGCTGAGCTGCCTTGGTAACTAGCTGTTACCACATCAGTTTGAATTTACAGTAGGTTGACAGTGACATCTGAAAGTGACAGCTGACCGATAGTCAAATAGCCGTTAGAAATATTTTTTCGCCCCTATAAAAAAGAAACAACCTTGTAAATTATTTTTCAAACTTGAATGGAAATGTAATTCCTTCAATCAGGCATATCTTCTTTGCCCATGGCTCTGATCCTGCTACAAGGAGATAAACATTCCGATATCTTTTAATTATGATCGCCAATGCTTCGTGCAACAAAGGATGCCCTTCTTTTTAACCAACTTCCCCGCGACTAGGTTCCCATAAGCTCGTTCCCTCAAATTGGATTAAAAGCAAATTTTGTCTCATGAACATCATTAAGAATTACATGCACATTTCTATGAGGCACCTGATGTATGTTAAGCAGTATCTCACCAGAACTATCACTCATTCAGATACGTCGTGTGTACCTCAGAAAGAACCTAATCCCATCTACAAGCCTAGGCATTGCCTCCATTGTTTCAGGAACTTGCTCATTTGGATTCACAAGCAAGTTCTTGAAAGAGCTTTGAGCCATGTTACTGTTACATTAGGCATCATTCTCGCGTGCCAATGAGGAAGTGGGAAAAAAAAGAACTCCGTATCAGGATAAAATGCGCCGATTGCGTCTTCTTGGTGGAAGATAAATACGCTAGAAAGCAAATTACCTTGCCAAAATTATTTAGAATAAAACTGTAAATGGAGATTCCCATCATGAATGTCCATGTGAGGCTTTCGATTCGAAGGTGCAGTGGAAACATGCACAGCCTTTACACCAAGAGAAAGTTTGAAAATCTTTCAATACACAACTTGGGACGTGTGTTTTAAACGTACCACTAGAATGCTTGAAAGGCATGATGTTAGAGCATAAATTTGCTTCAGACACCGAGAAATAAACCAATCGGGATGCTTGAAAGCTGACGTTAATGGTTGCAATTGCCATTGCGGGGTTATATTCGGTCAGCGCAGAGACAATAACAAATCTATCGGATGACACATGATAACAGAGATGATAAGATAGGTGAGAAGTGAGTCATCAGAAAAGGAGTAAGGCTGGATGAGATTGAATTACGTTCACAAGCAGATAAACATATCCAATTCGCATAATTGTATATTTGTATTGTATTGGTCTTCTAGAATTTATTAGATGATTCAATTAAAGTCCGACCTACATATTCTAGATGCAAGATCTCAGGATGATTTTTTTCTGAAACGCGGAATGGTTCGATCTATTAAAGTTATATAGTCGGCTGCTTTTTTAGCTTAGCTTTTCACTATTTCCTCAAGACAAAAAAAAAATTATCGAGAAATGTGGGCCGATTTGGTGAAACTCTAGACATATTTGTTTTCTTTTGTTTTTTTAAAGTTATTTTCTCTCTTCTCAATATGTAATTTTCTGTAACACATTGCGCTCCACCAATTCGATTAAGGGTAAATATCATTGGACTAATTTGAGTCAGAGGCTACTAATCTTTAAAAATTTGAAAATAAGATTATTGAGATAAAATATTTGAATTAGTTAGAATTTTATTCTAACCAACTTGTAGATAGAGTTGTTGGTAGATAAAATATTTGAATTAGTTAGAATTTTATTCTAACCAACTTGTAGATAGAGTTGTTGGTTGTTATCATATTCTAACCAACTTGTAGATAGAGTTGTTGTAAAGTTGTTGTTGTAATCTTATCTTTTCTTAGGGTTTGATAGGCGGTTAGTTAGCGACTATACATATATGTAATTTCTATTGACGACATATGATTGACAAACATTCAAATATCAAATACGTATTTCTTCATGGTATCAATGCATTATCAAATTTGATTCTTAATTTTTCTTCGTCGATCTTCCAGGAATAGGTGTAATCGACATTTACTCACCTATAGTCGATTTTTTTCCTGTGTCGTTGCTTATCCAATATTTGTTCCACAAGTCTCAGTTGGCATTTCTTCATTCGTTTTTTTTGTCGATTCCTTTGTTGTTTCCTTTCACGATTTGACATCATGGCCGAACAATCATTGAATACCAAGGGTATGGTGGCGCAGGCAGACCCAATTGCACAGATGCCACCCATTTTTGCAGGGCTCACACTTGTCCAGCAACAACAGTTGTCACAGTTTGTTGAACATTTGAATGGAGGTAATTTTGGCTCGAATGTTCCGATAGCTGGCAAAAATGAGTCGGGTACAGTTTCTTTTGCTCCTTCCTTATCATCATGTTGGCTTTTTTATAGTGGAGCCAATGCCCATATTGTCAACAATTTGTCCATGTTTACTACTGTTGTTTCGCGTGATTGGCACTGTCAAGCTCTCAGATTCTTTGATCCTCCATGATGTATTAGGGGTTCCCGATTTTGCTTTTAACTTGATTTCTGTTAGTCGCCTGGTGAAAGATATGAAGTGTGCATTAACCTTCGGCCTTGATTTTTGTGTTCTGCAGGAGATGTCGTCGAGGAAGCTGATTGGAGTGGGTAAGCAGCACGATGGCCTCTACAGCCTTATTCTTAGTTCGCGTAGTCTCGCTCTGGCGGCAATAAAGAGCGATGAGTCTGTTTGGCACCGTCGCATGGGTCATCATTCTCTTTCGCAATTTCGTTTCTTACCTTCTGTTGTTGTTTCCAATAAAGATATTCTTTGCGATGCTTGTAGCAAAGCAAAACAAACACGTTTGCCTTTTCCTGTTAGTGTCAGTATAACTTTGCATCCTTTTGATCTTGTTCACTGTGATATTTGGGGCCCTTATAAGACACCTAGTTTGTCTGGTGCACGTTATTTTTTGGCTATTGTTGATGATTATAGTCGTACCACATGGGTCTATTTAATGGGTTCTAAATCTGAAGTTAGCCGTTATTTGTTTCATTTCTTTACTTGGGTACGTACTCAATTTGGTAAACAAGCTAAACGTGTCCGTAGTGATAATGGCACGGAATTTACTAGTCACACTATCCTCAACTACTATACTAATCACGGGACAGACGCTCAAACTTCTTGTGCTTACACTCCTCAACAAAATGGTGTTGTTGAGCGTAAGCATCGTCATATTTTAGAGGTCGTCCGGGCTCTTCGTTTTCATGCTAGTTTGCCTATTCAGTTCTGGAGGGAATATGTTCTTACTGCTGTTTATCTTGTTAATCGTATGCCCACAGTCATTCTCCAAAATAAAACGCCATATGAAGTCTTGATGGGACATTTACCTTCTTATTCTCATCTTCGGGTTTTTGGTTGTTTATGTTATGGTTATACTTATCACCATATTCGTGACAAGTTTGCTCCAAGGTAAGCCCCAGGTATCTTTCTTGGTTATCCAAATTCACAAAAGGGTTACAAGATATTTGATTTATCTACTCACAAAATTTATGTCAGTCGTGATGTGTCATTTCATGAACACGTATTTTCGTTTGATATGCCTTCTTATTCTCACAGCAACCTCACGGTGCCTCCCACTGGTCCAAGTTCTTGCTGGGATGCCTCTGCATCCGTCCCACATCAATTGCTGGATGCATGTCCAGCATTCTCTGCAGCGATCCCAGCTTCGGCTGGATTTTCACCTTCAGCAGAGGTGTCCTCCCAGCACACAGTCGCTCCATCAGCCCCTTCTTCCGCATCGGATGTTCCATCAGCCTTTCCTTCCGCATCCTTGTCTCCAGTGCGTGGTCGCCGGCAGCGTCAGCTGCCGCGACACCTCGCTGATTTTGATGTTATGTTACCCTCTTCCCTCGTGCCATCGGATGTGTCACCCACTTCTACAGCAAACTCTACGGTATTTCCCTTGTCTCAGTTTTTATCATATACACGTTTATCTCGATCTTATCGTTGCTTTGTTGCGGCCATCACCGAGGGCGATGAGCCGGTTTCTTTTCGTCAGGCTGTTAAACATGCACATTGGCGTGAGGCCATGCAACGTGAGATTTCAGCCCTTGAAGCTAATCATACATGGTCTGTTGTTCCGCTACCTCCTGGCAAACGCACCATTGGTTCTAAATGGGTTTACAAAATCAAATACAATCCTAACGGTACAGTTGAACGATACAAAGCGCGGTTAGTGGCTCGTGGTTATACACAAGTCGAGGGTATTGACTTTACTGAAACCTTCGCCCCAGTGGCTAAGTTGTTCGTTGTCTGTTGGCCGTAGCGGCAGCGCGTCATTGGCATATTCACCAATTAGATGTCAACAACGCCTTCTTGCATGGTGATCTCACGGAGGATGTCTATATGTGCATTCCACCTGGTTTTACTGTTCAGGGGGAGAACAATGTGTTTAAGCTTCGTAAGTCTTTGTATGGTTTACGCCAGGCGTCACGAAATTGGTATGCTAAGTTTACTACTTCCATCACTGCTCTAGGATACACTCAGTCTAATGCCGATCCGTCTTTATTTATCTTGTCCACTGAGTCCTCTTTTGTAGCAGTCCTAATTTATGTTGATGACGTTATTGTCACTGGCGATGATCTTGCGCATATCACAGCATTAAAGACATACCTTGATCATCAGTTTAAGATAAAAAATTTGGGCCCTTTGAAGTACTTTCTTGGGATTGAGGTAGCTCGTTCTCCTGCTGGTATGGTGTTAAATCAACGTAAGTATGTCCTTGACATTCTCCTTGAGTGTGGCCTACTTGGTTGTCGACCGGCCCACACACCATGGATCAAAATATTCGGTTTAATGATTCTGATCCCCTTTTAGATGATCCTGCATTTTATCGATGCATTGTTGGTCGTCTTCTCTATCTTACTGTCACCCGTCCTGATATTTGTTTTGCGGTTAATATGCTTAGTCAATTTATGCACACTCCTCGAAAGTGTCATCTAGATGTTGTGTTTCACTTATTGCGCTATCTTAAGCACGCGCCTGGTCAGGGTCTTTTCTTGCCAACTGCGACTTCATTGAGTCTTACAGGATATTGCGATGCTGACTGGGCTGGCTGCCCTATAACCCGCCGTTCGACCACGGGTTACATGATTTTTCTTGGTTCCGCTCTCATTTCTTGGCGTTCCAAAAAGCAGCCTGTTGTTTCGCGTTCGTCTGCTGAGGCTGAGTATCGTGCTATGGCTTATGCCACCAGTGAAATTGTTTGGCTTCATACACTCTTGCATGATCTTGGTATACGTGTTACAAAGCCCGTTGATCTTTACTGTGATAATCAAACAGCTTTGCATATTGTCGCTAATCCAGTTTTTCATGAACGCATGAAGCATATTGAGATTGATTGTCATTTTGTTCGTCAAAACTATGCAGCAGGTCTTATTACCCCGACCAAAGTCCCGGGTTCCCGCCAGCTAGCCGACGGGTTTACTAAGCCCCCTGGTCCAGCGAGTTTTCATCTATTTGTGAGCAAGTTGGGCATTGTCAACATTCATGCACCAACTTGAGGGGGAGTATTGAGATAAAATATTTGAATTAGTTAGAATTTTATTCTAACCAACTTGTAGATAGAGTTGTTGGTTGTTATCATATTCTAACCAACTTGTAGATAGAGTTGTTGTAAAGTTGTTGTTGTAATCTTATCTTTTCTTAGGGTTTGATAGGCGGTTAGTTAGCGACTATACATACATGTAATTTCTATTGACAACATATGATTGACAAACATTCAAATATCAAATACGTATTTCTTCAAAGATTATGTAATTTGATAGTTATTATAAACGTTTTAAGAAACTTTAAAATTTTGAGAAAAGAGTTTTTATTATTTTACCTATAGTTATGTATGTATATATTAAGAAATCCATCTCATTATTATTTTACCTATACAATAATAAATAACTTTTCAGATTTGTTCATTCAACGTTACAAAATTGGTAGGAAGAGGCTTTTCTTCAGCTCTTCATCATGTTATTTCTTCTCAATCATTCATTTTGTTTACAATTTTCTGAGTTTCTGGAAAAGGAAGTATTTGAAATCAAAATAAAACTATGTCGATCAAGTGTTTAATCTGGAACACTTCAAGATCTTTAGTGAGGTAACTGGGAAGTCATTTACATTATATATACTTATAATGTAAATGAAGCAAAATGATTCACTAAATTGGTTGCGTTTCTTATATTGTGAAGTAGCAGTTGATCGACATAGTTTGACGCATCATTATGGGTCATCGGAAAACAACCTCTGTGTGTTTTTAACACATGAGTATAGTTGCGTACATACAACCCCTATACCTCGCCATAGGCGAGGGCCTCTGAGTCAATGTGATAATGTTGTTGTTATTGATGCAGGTAAGCATATCACTAGGGTGATATATCTATAAAAAAAAATTGCAAAATTATAAGCAGATTACTTGTTGAAGTAGCTATAAACAATTTAGATATAACCAAAATTACCAAAACTAAATAATGTATAACATGTTCAATATGGCACCAAACTACAACTTTACCAACCAGCAGCTCACCAGAACAACCACTGCATATGCTTTAATTGCAAGACATTCTTTTCCACACTGTTAACAACAAAGAAAGCAACCTTTCAAAATGAACACAAACCAAAAGAAAAGCTCCTGAGGATGACTCACTTCCACCAACATCGCCGGATTCAGCTCATTTTCCAGGTTGCATTGGCTTCTTTTCTAGCACTTGGGACTCTGCGAATCGCACTGGATTACTTGAAGAACAACCAGTTCTATTTTCTGCAGCAAACGTATTTGGCACGACGCCTTAGGCCTAAGGTACCTATTGTTGTGTCTGAAGATGAGGTCATTGAAGAGGGGTGTAATTTGTTTGAAGGTAAATGGGTATGGGACAACACTAGCTATCCGCTTTATACAGAGGACAGCTGCCCTTTTCTTGTTAAACAAGTTACCTGCCAAAGAAATGGCAGACCTGATTCTTTCTATCAAAACTGGAGATGGCAGCCTAATGGATGTAAACTGCCAAGGTAATTACCAATCTTGGTAATCATGAAAATGTTGAGAAAATGGAATCGAGATAGGAGTAGAAGTAGTAGTTGATAGATAGCTTGAGGTTTATAGACACACTTTCCCGTAAAGAATATTTGTCTCTACTAGTTGGTGCAGGGTTGTAGGCAAGTTTCCTCCTAGGATACAACAAGCCACATATTTTTTTGTCTCAACAATAAGATAGAAATCTCAATGAACTTTCAATTGATAATGCAATAGGAATGGAAGAAAAATACGAATGCTATGAACAAGAGGTTATGTCTTGAAATGTGTTAAATATGTCTTTTTATAGGCCCTTGCACTTCATTTCAGAGGTCTAAGCCGTTTGTATGTGATTGCTCTTGGAGCATAAGTTACAACTTTAGATGAAAAGTCACACCTGTTGGGCACATCGATTGACCGATGTGATCGATCGAAGTCACATCGATCGGTCGATGTCATCGATCGATGTCTCACCGTGTGCTCCAACTTTTCACCCAAGCCACATTGATCGATCTATGTATTGATCGATGTCTCACAGTGCGCTTTAGTTTTTCAACCAAGCTACGTCGATCGATTTATGTATCGATCACATCGATCGATCCATGTGATTCATCTATGTTGAACAATGCACTCCAACTTTGTACCCAAGTTACATCGATCATCAATGTGATCGATCTATGTCACATCAATCGATGTCCAACAGAATACGCAGCTTCATTTTCAAGCCACATAGATCGATCAAACTGAGTCCATATCATGTGCCAAACTATTATTGATTATTTAAACTCTAATCCACATTCATTCTTCTTTCTATTGCCTTTACAAACTAATATTACATAAACCATGAAGTACAAATGGACGCATACACGCGGTCTCTTTCTCTTTATCGGTCCACCTTATTCACGTTTCATAATATCATGTAGGATTGCCATGCTCTGATCGAAGATAATGTATTTGGGAATCCCATTACTTCATAGCTAAGTTATGTTTGAAAGTCACAGGTTTGATGCATTGAAATTACTGGAGATTATAAGGGATAAAAGGATGATGTTCGTTGGAGATTCGATACAGAGGGGCATGTTCGAGTCAATGGTCTGCTTAGTGCAATCCCAACTTGCAGGAAAGAAATCAATTCAAAGGATCCCTCCAAGAAAAATTTTCTTTATTGAGGTAAGTTCCTCATTCCAAGTCTTCCCTTAAAAGTTAACCTCAGAATGTATGGACATTACAAACTTAACAAGTTTAGTTGCTGTATGATTTCAGGAATTCAATGCCTCCATAGAATATTACTGGGCACCTTTCGTTATTGAGTCTATTTCAGATCATGCAACAAATCATACTGTACACAAACGATTGGTCAAGCTCGACTCCATAGATAAGCATAGCAAACAATGGGAAGGAGTTGACATTTTGATCTTTGAAAGTTATGTTTGGTGGATGTACAAACCATTCATTAATGCGACGTGAGGCCTCTACTTAACTTGAATATCCATAAATCAACTTCTGTAATTCTCCACTGTAAAAAAAAAAAAAAAGGAAAAATCTTTTACCATTGTCTACAGATATGGAACCTCACACCATGTAAAGGAGTACAATGTCACAACTGCATACAAACTGGCTATGGAAACATGGGCAAAATGGATAGAGTCCAGCATCAATCCTCACATCCAAAATGTCTTCTTCATGACTCTGTCTCCAACTCATTTGTGGTAAGACGAATAAAATAGAATGGCTAAGTTTTTTTGCTAAGTTTATAAATGTATGTATATCAGTATGTCTCTAACAATTTAACATTTACAACTTGGTTTTTCTTATGTAGGAGCTGGGAATGGAAGGCTGGAAACGATGGAAACTGCTACAATGAAACTCATCCTATTGAGGGGGCATACTGGGGTACTGGTTCAAATCTTGATGTAATGCGAATAGTGAAAGATACTATTGAAAATTTGAGGGTGAAAGTAAGACTAATGAACATTACTCAGTTGTCAGAATATAGAAAAGATGGTCATACTTCAGTTTATGGCGAGCGCAGAGGCAAACTATTGACAAAAGAGCAGAGATTGAATCCAAAAGAATTTGCTGATTGCATCCACTGGTGCTTACCAGGTGTCCCTGATACATGGAATGAGATATTATATGCACATCTGTTACAGGATTACAGAAGTCATTGATGTTGTGGTCACTTCCCTTGAGATTTGTTTCTTTGTTTTTGCATGGTTTCATTTTTACTCCTTTTCTCTCATATTTCCTATGGCTTATAGATTTATGTCATTGTATAATCTAGTTTCTGCTTGGTGGCGGCGAAGCGAGGAGAGGCAAACTACAACAACGCGTACTCAGTATATTCCAACGACACCAAAAATTCTCGGTAGGGTCTAGGGAGGATGAGAGGCAGGCAAACAATACATCTATCTCAAATGATAGAGAGTTTGCTTCCAGTGAACCTCCGTCTCTATATGTACCTGTATAAATGAAACAATAATAGAAATATGGTGCGCTATTGACTATACCCTTGCCACTAGCTTCTGAAATTCCATATCCTTGTCTCTATATCCCATCCACCAAATTCCAAGAGCTAAATAAATATGTGAAGGGATAAAGGAGACTAGGACATTGTTAAAAGAGTTAAAACGTGCATATATTAGCTTGCAATTTCCAAAGCCTGCAGCAACTCTTGTGCTTTTTAGGACAAGTCTTTAAGCTTCAAGTAGACAATCACGTTGTCTTCTGGCTTTCGGCTGGGAGGACACCTCGGGCAACCCATTAAAAAAAAGTAGACAGTCACGTTAGGCCCTAAGATATCTAAATTTTTCTAAACCATTTCGGTGAATAGCTAAAGGCAACAGAAGCAAAAGCAAAAGGAGAGGAGATCAAATATAACAGATGGTGCCTGCTTTGCACAGCACAACTAAGAAAAATAGGCCAAGTGCAAGTATTGGCATACAGTAGAGTGGCACCAGGAAGCATATTTCTTTCCTAAGGAGCAAGTCTTTGGCCTTTTTAGTTTTTACATCCATCTTGGAGCAACTGGTAAGGTTGATGTTTTGTAACCTTGAGGTCACAGGTTTGAGCTGCGGAAACAGTCTCTTGCACAAAATGTAAGATAAAACTGCGTATATCAGATCGCGAAGTGATCCGATCCCTCTCAGTACCCTACGCAAACGCGGGAGCCTAATACACCGGAAACTTTTTTTTAACTGTACATAAGCCCCTTACTATTGCTACATTACAATCAAAGGATATATGCTCCAAATTGTCAAGTTGCAAACACAGGGAAGCATATTTCTGCCTCTATGAAAATACATATCTACCCATAGCCACCGCATGACACATGTCTTATTACTCGAAAGTAGAACATGCTTTGGATTTCTAACTTTCAAAATGCTCGTAAAATAAGTTGTTCAACCTAAGATAAATACCAAATTCGTGTAATAGTGACTTACCAACCCTAACTTAATTTGTCTTATTTATTGACAGCATCCTATTGGTTAATGTTTTCTTCATAGAAATATAAAACTTTTAAGCTTTAATAGTATATACTTTTTCTGGAGGACAACTGCCACGATTTTTTGTTTTCCAGCTATTTCAAGAGGGAAAGACTATTAAGAATATGAATTTGAAAAGTTGAATAAGGTGGATCAATAAAAAGAAAATAGACTACGTACAAACACTGCATTTTAAATTACACCATCTTTTCACCACTTCATTGATATACTCACTTTGTGTTGTTTTTGTAACACCTTACACAAAAGTATAAACTACTATTGTAAGTTGTTCATCTGTTCTGCAACAAATATCATTAGTTCTACTTGTTCATTTGATATATTATAATGACCAGTCACTATCTTTTTGCTCAACATCTATTAGGTGACAATATTAGAGTGAACTGCTACTTACCCTTTAGCTATTCCAGGAAAAATATAGAACATCTCATAAAATAAAACATACAAGTCAAGAAAACCGTGTTTCTGGTCCTCTGCTGCAAATCAGACTTTGGTGAGATTTTAAAAATTAAAACATTTCAGTTGTTTGTTAAAACCAAGTGTCAAACACAAGGAAAAATTCTATAGGTAAACCATAGGGATGAAAATATGCCATAATTTAGTCGTAGAAGCTCAACCCAAGAATCCTTTGCAAGACAGCCAAATACAAGCCCACAAGACACTAGCACGTAAAATATCATTACCAGGTTCATTACAAGTCACAATAGCACCTGAAACTTCTGCATTATGCTAAAAAAATATACGTCCACTGAACACATTTTCCTTTGCTTTTCCCCCTCTCCACGGTACACACTTGTGAAATGTAAGAAATTTCAAACAGGAAATATAAGCAAAAATATAAAGATTACCAGAAGATTCAGGCTTCTTTTACATTGTGCATACTACCACTGAAACCGTCTCAAATAGCATTGACTAGTAAGCTAACGAAATTTCTTTCAGCGAGTCATACAAGAAGAGGAAGGTAACATCACAAAAATCTACATGTGCCTATTGAGAATTTGAAAAGGGGGGCATATCTCTTCCAGGAATGTTCTGGTTCTGGTTCGGGTTCGGGTTCTGATATGGATAATCACCAGGTGAATTGGGTGCGTAACTGTTCTGATGTTGTCCTGGAGTTGACTGATAAGGCCCTCCCCCATAGTTTCCTGGAGCATTCCCATGTTGGAAGGTCGGTGCATTGCCAGGTCCACCTGCATTATATGGTCTAGCTCCAAAATTGCCAGGAGGGGCACCGCCATTGTAAGGCGGCTGTCCTCCCATATTGTTGCCCTGCATATTAGGAGGTCCTGTCATGTTGTTGGGAGGCCTGGAATAGTTATTAGGGTTTGGTGGGCCTCCCATGTTATTAGGTGGCATGTTTGGAGGACCGGACATGTTAGGTGGAATGCCTCCCATGTTTGGCGGACCATAATTAGGTGGCATGTTGCCAGCGTGTGGCGGCCGAGACATGTTATTTGGTGGAGGACCGGACATGTTATTTGGGGGGAAGCCACCCATATTTGGAGGGCCTGACATGTTATTTGGTGGCACATTACCCATATTGGGTGATGCTCCCATGTTAGGAACACCATCTACAGATGGTGTTCCTGTGTTTGGTGCACTACCCATGTTAGGAGGAGGCCCCGGATTCATCTGCATTTCTCTTCTCCTCTCATAGTTTCTTGAACGGTCAAAGTTGCGAGGCCGATCATTGCGCCTGTTTCTCTCATTTGCTCTAGCATTGTTTCTCACCCACTCTTCATGGTACTTAGGGTCATATGGAACAGCTTGTCCATTAATGAAAGGTTCACCTACAGCATTCAAGAACAGTTCAGGAAAACCACCAAATAACCAAAAATATATCAAGTCAGTTGAAGACTGGGAAATAAGGAAAAGGAAGCGGTGAGTTGGACTGCCATATTTACCAAAAAGAAAAAGAGTTGGACTGCCAGAAATCAGAAGAAAACAAATAATTTACAGAAGCAGCTGATACGTGTGCAACTAACGGCCAATTAAGTCGGATAAAGCTTTAGGTGCATGACCAAAAGAAGGAAAAGTAACAGTTTTAGCAAAAAGTGCAAGGTGCAGATCATGCATCATTGCATGAAATGGACATCAAACTGCTTCAAGCAACAGACTCCTTTTGAAACAGGATGAAATTGAGCAAAGAAATTCTAGCTTGCATAAGAAAATCCATCAACCTAGAGACATACTATTGCTCCAACAGATCACCAGCCTCACAGGAAGCCAATTCATTAACGAACATAAAAACTATAACTTCAAGGTCAAGAAGATATTGTTTATTACCTCCGTAATCCTTGTTCTTAACATCCAAATAAGAATCCGGAAGAACCCAGCGAACTTTGTCCAGCTCTGCTAGTGGAAAATCGCAAAGGAAGTTAAAACCCATATTACTGCACTTCCAAACAAGTGCTAGTAACTATAACTGTTACCAGTTTATAATATATTGTCAGCATTCCATTACCTTTCAGCTTGTAAGAAAGTTCTTCTGATACAAGTGCTCCAAATGCAAAGTAGTGCCTAGTGGAAACTGAATATATCTTCATTCGAGCTTCTTCTTCACTGTTTCACATCATCATAACAAATAATAATAACATTTAGAGAATGAACACAGGCAAATGTATTTCTATTCTACCGAGACCTAAATTAGCTTCATACCGACATATCAAAAGATGTTTAGCCTGCGATAGCAAAAATGCAGGATCAACAGAACCCATAGTAGAAGGCCAGCGAACAAAATAATACCCAAAAAAACGATAATTAATTAGCCATATGCACATATAACAAATTTCTAACTAAAAATCGATCAATATTCTCTATTTCCACCACAAATGACATCATTTGATATATATAGATTCCAAAAGAATCATCACCAGAAAGAATAATTGTACCAACCTTCCGACGACCTTAGCTAGGGTTTTGATATAGCTATCAATGATCTCATCTCTAGTAGGCTCCCCTTCAGGTTTCTCCATAACCACAAGCCAGTGCTCAAAGTCACATCCATCAAGCAAAATCGTCTCCTTGGGAGGCCGATTAGACCAGTTAGGGTTCGGATCGTTCAGCGAAGACGAAGTCCTCCTTGTGGCAAAACTCCGAACACTGATCCCCGATACATGGTAGCAGCTTGCAGCGACTGCGACGAGAGGACGGAGACGGAGGAGAGAGAAAGAGGAAGTAGGGAATGATTGAGGAGTGGAGGAGGAGAAGGAGCGAGAAAATAATGAGATGCATGATTGCTTAGTAGAGGCGAGTAGAGAACGAGTAAGAAACCTAGTCGCCATTTTTGCTTGCTTCTGCAAAACCCTCAATGGAGTAGGACGAAAGGGATGAGGTGGGTTTAGGATTTTGAAGGCGGATAATTACAATCAAAGTCCCTCAGTTTTAGTAGAATGAATAACTGAAACTGTGTCTCACTGACTTCTGTTTTCTCAATTTTATATAAGTTTGGATGTTAAACAAACCGAACAGTTTGCAAACTGTTTGAGTGCGATTCGTATTTGATTCAAGCCTGAAAGTGACATCGATCGATCGATGTGCCAAAAGATAGAACTCTTCACTTTGAATTACGTCTTTTGATCCAAGAATCATCTCCCTTCATACATGAACGGTATTCAACTGACATGGAGGTTAATTAAACTGCTGAAATAGGTTTTTAAAGTGGTGTTCTACATAACCCAAGGCCAATAAATATAAGGCCTTGCTATCTTGAATATGATGATTAACCTTTGCGAAATTCTGAAATTTTCAGCAAGTTTATCCTCCAATTATCTCTTCTTTTTCCTCTACTATCAAATACTTCTTTTGTGCAAGTTCATCTTCCTCTCGTAGAGCGAACAAAAGGAAGAAGCCGTTATATTCTGGGAAACTTGTGCCGCGTAGTTCACCTATCTCGTGGTGGATGCATTTTAGCTTTAAGGACATCAACTTTTGTTGTGTCTCGGCTTTCAACTCTTCTTGCTAATTTCGTTTTTTGGTACCATATCATACACGTTTTCTAACATTGGAAGAGCAAGAAGCTACATGATGCGGAGTCAGATCAACCATCAGTCCACGTTATGATAGACAAAATTAAGGAGAGAGTAAGGAATCTTTGTCTTGCTTGGAAAAGACAGCAAACAATAGAAGATGTACCTGGTAGTTTACACATCGGTTAACTGGGTCCGGGTCCCCTCATCGCTAAGAAAGGTGTGAGAAAATAATTCGGTGTCACGTGACATCAAAATAGAGTGGTAAAGTTAAGTGAGAGGTGAACGGCAAGGCACGTATGAAGATGAATAGAGGACATGGCTGATGGTATGTGTAGTGAAGGGAAAAAAGATGATGAGATTTCATTCGCAGTTGATTAGTTAGAAACACTATGACCAAAAAAATGATTTCCTTATTTGCTTGTCAGGCTGTGTGGCATTTCTTTAATTGGTCTATACTTCTTTTCTCTCAAAAATATTGTCATTGTTGATTTTTTTAACATAGTGCAATATATACTATATTAAAAAAAACAACTGTGACAATATTTTTAAGACGTAGGGAATATTCTAATTTGACTTGAATATAATTTAAGAAAATCAAACTACTTTAGTCATTATTTTTATTCTACTCATAATTTGTTAATTGATGTAAATCGGAAAAATTATATAAGTGTCAGATTAAAAATATAGTATAGAAACTTTAACTACTAATATATATTCTTATTTTGTAAAGTGGAAAATATTTTTAACAAAAAGAAAGTATTGGGTGTCCTATTCACTCCCTTTTATTTTATTAATATTTCTTTAGATTGTAGTACGCAAAAAATCTAAAACCATTCTTATTACTTTTTTTTCTTCTAAATCTCGTTGTACTGTTAATCTAAACACAATGTATCAAAAATGAAGTAAACGTTACAAACTATATTTTCTAAGTTCTGTATAACATTAACTAAAGAAGTAAAAGAAGACTAACTAAACAAGGAAAAATCGTCTAAATACTCTTTAGAAAGTCAATTGTTTAATCTTATAGAGATGCCAACCTTACCAACTCTGCATGGTCATAATATAGTTTACCTGCATAAACCAAAACATTTCTTCTCTCTTTCTGCTTTTCTGCTTTCTTTTTAGACTTCCCAACTCTTCTATACACTACTTCATCACTTTCTCTATTGATTTCTTCTGAGAAGAGTATTCAAGAGAAAAATCTGAACCCCTTTTCACCAACTTCTATGTTTTTTTGGCTAACAAGTTAACTTCCATTTTATTTAAAAAACCAACAAGTGTTTGGTGTGTTAGCTCATCTTCTGACTACCATTTTAGTTTTATTCCATGACACCATTTTTCTGCTGAGTTTTGTTTCCCAGCTCTTTTCTTCTCATATTTTTGTTCCCATGGAGTTGCCTATACGGTCACCCGAATACGGCCGCAACAGAGCTTCATACAGCATAGAAACCAAAAATTTATCCTACAGATTTCCAGGCTCATGTCATAAGCCTAACTGGATGTTTTGCAGGGAAAAGAGTGAGGACAAGTTTATTTTGAGAGATGTCAATTGTGAAGCTAGGCCGGGCGAGATTACTGCGATAGCTGGTCCAAGTGGGGCTGGAAAGACTACTCTGCTTGAGATTCTTGCAGGATTTATATCTTGCAAAAGGGTGTCTGGACATGTTTTGGTCAATGGTTGTCCCATGAATGCTCAAAGGTTTCGAAAATTATCGGGGTATGTTACACAAGAAGATGCCTTATTTCCATTGCTCACAGTTGAAGAAACTCTCTTGTATAGTGCTCTTTTAAGGTTGCCAGGTGAGAAGAAAAGGGCCATTGATAGAGTCAAAGTGCTGATAAAAGAGCTTGGCTTGGATAGTATATCAAATTCAAAGATTGGGGAAGGATCGAATTCTGGCATTTCAGGTGGGGAAAAGAGGAGGGTGTCAATTGGGGTGGAATTAGTCCATGATCCTGCTGTTATTTTTGTTGATGAGCCAACATCTGGTCTGGATTCAGCATCAGCTCTTCAGGTGATATTATTGCTGAAGAAGATGGCAGTCGAACAAGGTAAAACAATACTTTTGACAATCCATCAGCCTGGTTTTCGGATTCTAGAGATGTTGGATCGCCTTGTTTTGATTTCAAATGGAGTTGTTGTCCATAACAGTTCCATACAGAATCTTGAGGAGAGGCTAAAATCCTCTGGCTATGGCATTCCCTATCGCGTGAATGTTCTTGAATTCGCCATTGAAGTTGCTGGCAGCTCGTTCATGCACTCACCAGAAAAAGCTACAGGTATTTCGGGCAACCAAATCATTCCCCTAGATCAATCAGTAGCTGGAGGATATGACAGTTTCATGAACATTTCCATTTTGAATGGCGATGTTGAAAAATCTCCCTCGTATTCGAATTCTTGTTTTAAGGAGACACTCATTCTTGGCGAAAGATTTTCTAAGAACACTCTAAGAACCAAGGAACTCTTTAGAACAAGAATTATACAAGCTCTAGTAGCTGGTTTCACACTTGGGACAATCTTCATCAACAACGGCAATGCTCAAGGCGACCTTGCTTTACAAACTAGATTAGGATTTTTTGCTTTCACTCTGACTTTCTTGCTTTCATCCTCAACAGAAGGGCTTCCAATTTTCTTGCAAGAACGACGGATTTTCATGAGAGAGACTTCAACTGGAGCATATAGGGTCTCTTCCTATGTTTTAGCTAACACCATTGTCTTCCTTCCTTTCCTTCTAATGGTTGCATTTCTCTACACAGCCCCAGTTTACTGGCTCGTTGGCCTTAGGCGTACTGCAGATGGCTATTTCTACTTCACCTTGGTGGTTTGGATGGTGGTTTTGATGTCGAATTCCTTCACCGCATGCTTTAGTGTCTTGGTTCCAAACTACATCATGGGGATCTCCATAATTTCTGGATTGATGGGCTCCTTCTTTCTCTTCTCTGGTTACTTCATTACAGAGAAAAACATACCTAGTTACTGGATCTTTATGCATTATTTAAGTCTGTTCAAGTACCCATTTGAGTGCTTCTTGATTAATGAGTATGGAGGGAAAGGAGGGAACAGATGCTTAGAAGGAAAAGGAGGAGGAGGAGGAGAAGAATGCAAGTTATATGGAAACCAGTTCTTGAGACAGCAAGGTATAGAAGAGACTCAGAAGTGGACCAATTTGTTAGTCATGTTGGCCTTTATAATCAGTTACAGATTGTTTTGCTTTCTGATTTTGTGGTACAAATGCTACAGATGCAGAAGCTAATTGCATTGTATTCCATTTTTCCCTTGTATAAGTAGGGACCTTATGTTGTTTTAGTATATCTCAATAAATTCCAAGAAATCTTGTGTACCCACTTCAAAAATTCCATTTGAGAACATATTATCCAAATTATAGAAGTATTTGCAGTTTTATCTCTCAATTTAGATGGAATCATGATCTTTATAAAGGTGCCATATCATGAAAAGAACAGTGAAGATGATGTGGATCAACTTAAGGAAAGAGAATACTCTTTTACATTCTCACTCGCCCTCTTATAAGCCCCATATCATTCTCACTACACCTCTGACACTACTCTTTTTTTCACTGTGAATCTTCAATGCTCCTTGAGAAATCCTCTAGACAATCATTCGCCCCTCTCGAACGAATTCTGAAATACAATTGTAGAAGTCAAGTATGATTTGAAGGCTAATCAGTTGCAGACCACACTGGACTGGATAACAAGAGACTAACGGAAATCTAAATTTCAGAAGCGTTTGGTGTGACTAAGCTGAGCTGCCTGTTTCTATTGCTTATGGGTGAAATGAACTAAAGGTTTCATAATACACAGAATTCCATCATCGAGTCTCAAGAGATTCTAGATACTATTAGGATGCATTTAAATTCTTGGAGGAGTGTGAGGAAGAACAAGACTAATTGGGAGACAGCTATGGGTCCTTTTATAGATCCTATAATGTTTGCAAAAGGTAGCAGCCAATAGGCTAAGGTGGTTTCTGGCACAGTATGTCTTCTTTTGTATCTTCTGTAAATTGTCAGCTTTTACATCTATGAATATTTTGCTACAGAAAAAAAGAAAAATAAACAATAGTGAGTTAGTGACACACTAACTAGAAAGGTAATAGCATGAAAGGAAGATCACCCTTCAGCAAGGTGATGTTCATTAGTTCTCAAACCCTGTGCGTGTACTCGAATTTGTTGCATTGATGTTGAGTAGGGGTGTTAACGAACCGAGCCGAACCGAATACTAAGTTTTCGGACTCGAATTCGTTTAGCTAAACGAATAGCTCGGCTCGGTTCGTTTAGCTTAACGAACTTTAAAATTGGTTCAAGTTCGGCTCGATAACCTTATAACTGTTTAAACGAGCCGAACTGTTCGCAAACAGTTCGGCTCGTTTAACTAAACGAACTCGAATACCTATTCAAATTCGGCTCGTTAACAAATAATTAACGAACGAATACGAACCGAACACGAACCGAACTCGAATAGTTCGCGAACGGCTCGGTTTGTTTAACACCCCTAATGTTGAGTTTACTAGTTTTAATCTAAAAATGTTGGACCAAAGACAGGCGCACATTAATATTCTCTAACACTAGGAATAATACAAGGGGGAAAATGAGTTCAAACAAATGAGGGCACTTGGCCATAAATCTTGAGAACAAAATCAGTAAATAAACACCCATACCCACAGCATCTAGCTTAATTCAATGTTCTAGTGATGGAGACAAATACAATCTGGCCTCTCATCATATTTACAGTAGGTTGAAATGATCTAAAGGAAAACAATCCGTTTTCCAGTCTCTAATGGACAACAAGCACAGGGAAGTACAAGAACTCGTCTAAGACATCCTCAATATATTACCAAGTCTTATTGACTCTACTAAAATAGCAAATTCATCTGGATAAGATTTACATCGTTGACTTAACTATTGAAATAGATTTCACTAGAGCTAGGAAACAAAAAGACAATGTACATTTACAATGTAGCATTGAACAATGGGTTCACTAGGCACAGATAACTAAACCTTTTCCTTGCTACTAGAGGACTGATTAAGGGATTGAAGGAGCAGCCAACTCAAAGAGAGCTTTTTAGCCTTGCAGAAGCTGATTTAAGTACTTCTATCTGAAATGGAAGTGAAAGTCATGGGAGCAAATGTGGTCATTGAGGCACCCGAAGATGATGAATTGGTATGCTCACCTGAACTCTGAGATCTTGATTCAGAGGCATTAGTCTTTTTATCTCTCAGGCCAAGAAGTTCAGGTAGAAGCCCTGGTTTTGATATTTGCTCTTCATCAAGATAAATCTCACCGGATAGCAGTTCCGCCACTGTAGGCATGGATGGCCTTTGATTTGCCATTTCTTGGGTGCACAGTAGAGCAATTTTTAGGTATCTGCACGCTGCTTCAGCTTTGACATCAGTGCCAAGAAATGGATCGATTAGTTGAGCCAGTTCCCCCTTCTCGTAAAGTTTCCATGCCTACCAAAAGTCAAAGAATCAAGTGAAAAAAAACATTTTAAAAAAAACTATTGTACTGCAAAACTTTGAAGCACTAAGGGAATCAACAACCTCCATGTTTGAAAATAAAGCTTTGGCAGAAGATCCTCTTAGATAAAACTCTGAGGAGTTTAAGATATGTTTCATATAAAGTTACAGTGAAACAAGGGATTAGAATTAGGTACATTGGTAAAGGTCATTGCACTGGTATCAACAAGGGTACAAATCCATATCTCCTCCACGAGTGTGGGGTGAACTTTTTAATAAGGGTTATGGTGAAACAGAGTATGTTTATCAGCAAGGAAGAAAGTCAACAGACATCATCTATGTTAAATTTCAGCTAAAACCTTCACTGGAGAAAAGGCGTATATTTCACAACTTAAGCTTCCAAAGCAAGTACTTGCAATAAGTTATTAGGCTCATCCATTGTCTCATTTACACTAAGCTCGCAAGACTAGTGAATATTGTGTGTATTGAAAGATAGGGAACAACAAACACATGAGAAATCCGCACCTTTTCGAGAAGATATTGCTCTCCTGTAGGTAGTCGCTTATCCGTGTTGCACCTCCCACTTACAATTTCTAAAAGAAGAATCCCAAAACTATAAATATCAGCTTTCCGTGTCAATTGGCCTCGAGTAGCATACTCAGGAGCCAAATAACCTCTGCAACAAAATTGTATGAACTAGCTGTTACAGTCACCATCAACAAGTGACATACTTTCCTTAGAATAAACCTAGTCTGAAGAATCATGAGCACTTCAAATTATTTAATTCTTTCCCTTCCTTTCCTTAGTATCATGTCTTTAAGGTAAGAAAAAAGTGTCGCAAATAAAGTGAAAACTAAACTTACAAGGTTCCAGCCACGCGTGTGGTAACATGAGTCAAATTATTTGGAAAGAGCTTTGCAAGGCCGAAATCTGCAATCTTGGCAGTAAGGTCTTTATCTAAAAGAATATTGCTTGCTTTAATATCTCTATGAACAATATGTGGTTGGACATCCTCGTGGAGAAAAGCAAGTCCCCGAGCAACACCAATGCATATTTTAGTCCGTGCTTCCCAGCTAAGCTGAATATTGCTTCGGCGGCCACCTGGAGAAACTACGTATTATCACCCTGAAAAATAGCTAGTAGTTTCCTGTTGGTATGGAGGTGTAAGTTACCAATAAGAGTTTGAGCAAGGCTGTTATTTTCAAGATAGCCGTAGACCAATATCCTGTGGCCGTTATCTACACAACAGCCATATAACTTTACAAGATTGTCATGTTCAATTCCTGATATTGCAGCTATCTCTGCCAAGAACTCGCGTACACCCTGAGTTGATTCAGCAGAAAGCACCTTTATGGCAACTAAGGTGCCATCTTTTAGCACCCCCTGGTATTTAAAGCAAATTTAGAAAGTAAACTTTATATATGTAAAACAAAAGAATCTGTCAAATATATATATGCAAGAAAGATGATTTAAATCACCTTGTAAACAGAACCAAAGCCTCCTCGCCCAATTCTTCTTGATGGCATAAAGTCGTCAGTCGCGATTTGCAACTCTTTGTAAGTATACAGTCTAACATTCTCGACATTTGAAAACTCTGTATCAGTTTTGAACCTACTTAGAAGATCATCGAACAAACAAGAAACTTTGTGCTACTATGTTTGCGAAGCTGAAAAGTCTAAGATTTACCAAATTATGCTCTACAACTACAAGAACTCATATCCCATTTTTGATGGAGCCTTAAACACAAAACAAATGGTAAAAGTCTTCTACTTACCATCATGAACATCTGTTCTAGCCTCAGCCGTGAAAATAGTCTTCCCCTTGAAGCAACTAGGAAGCCAAGTACTCATACCCATTTCTTCTTGCCAATAAAATGCTACGCTGAACTTCCTGCACATATTGAACAGTCAAAATTTATGAAAGAAAAGAATTCAAAAAAGATAAGTTCCAAAAGCTCCAATGTCCCACTTCAATCCAAAACAAAACGCTCTTGTTCAATGACTCCAAACACTATTGCCTTTAATATTCAAATTAGCAAAATGTACCAAGTGTTCCAAGCCCAAGAAAAACACAGACCAGGTCTTCCCAACAAAACCATATACTTTACACACCGCGTGTAGGTAAATATGCTAAAGTGACCGTTAAAATCAAATAATAAAATACAGACCCAGAGATTCAATGAAGACCAAGTCTTTCTGAACTAAAACTTGCCCTGCATCTTTTTCTTTCTCAAACCCGAGCACACGTTTCACATTTAATGCAAGGAGATGCAAATTGAATGGATGAGATCAAACGAGAATCAACAAACCCTAACTACTTCAATGATCTGAACTTTCTAAAGCAAGACAAGCTTTTAATTGGATAAAAATGACTAGAGGCAACAACCCAAAGAAAAGAATTACTCATTAGTTACATATAACAAGAGGAAATCATCACCACATAAATAAGCAACAACACAACAACAATATTACTTCATTGCCCTAGTGTCTCTCGCCTATGAGTAGTAAGAAGGGTTGGGTATACGCAACTTTACTTATGTGTTGAAAACAGATACACAGTTGTTTCTGTATGATACATAATAAAATTGCGTTGAATATTGTGTCGAAACACAAACAATATAGTGAGTCATTTTGATTTAGTATGATCGTTGAATATTGTGTCGAAACACAAACAATACAGTGAGTCATTTTGATTTATTCTATCATAATGTATTTTAACTCCATTGTAAATGGAAAACATTACCATATAAATAAGAAATTAGGAAAAATACAGAAGCACAAGAAACCATGTCTGCGAACTTGAAATAACGTGTTTAATGAGCCCAGAGTTTAGAGCTTTAGAGCTATTTAGACTTCAAACTGAAGACATCAACTTCAACTAGTAATGTGCAGGTTCTCCTAGGCAGTCACAATCCCAATTATCCAAATGAAAATCCAAAAAGAAAAAACAACAGAGGAGCAAAAGTAATACAAAGATGAAAGCTTTACCTGCAAACTGTATCCCTAAAACGAAATCCTTCAAGAAATTCAGGAATTGGAGCTGACCCTTTTGGAAATTCCAGGGATTCTGCAAAATTCTGAAGCTTTTTGGGAAGAAGAGATGCGCTGACAAAATTACAAGATGCAGAGCTTCTTTGACAAGTAAGTAATAAGAAAAAATTCCACCAAGAAAATCCCTTTATCCACCTTGAGAAGAAAGATCAAATAGTAACTAAAAAATTTAAAGAAAAATGAAATGGAAATGAAGATGTAGCACGTTAAGCTCTGTTTCTTAATTTTTTATCCCTGACTTTCCTCTCCAATATGTAACTACATAAAAATACTTATATATAATACATATGTAAAACTTTATTGGAAATATATTTACGAGAAAGAAAAAATTAAGATGGATAACTAGTAGCTGTGGGAACAAATGTAATGTGGGTCCCATTATGGGTAGTCAGAGTCAGATTTGGCTAAGGAACGTTCCCATGTAATACACCTGACAAATGAGACCAAATCTTGATTAGTCAACTGGTTTGACTGTGATAAAGATTATCGAAATAAATTCATATTTGTTAGTCCAAAAAAATGTCCATGTTTTTAGGGTGTTTTAAAATTACTAAAGTGTCTTTATTGGTTGTGTGCATTTTATAAAAGAGTTAATCATATTTTCTAAGCCAACTTTTCTAATTGTTGTACAAAACAGCAAAACTTCTGAAATTACATTTTTTATCCAAATATTATTCATTTGTTACACTTTATGTGTATTTTGGTCATCAAACTGTCGCTAATTTAACTATCAAATCATCGCTAATTATACAAATTGGATATTTAGCATAAAAATTAACAAGATTTAGATAAAAATTATTTCAAAAGTTTTGAGTATTTTATGCAACAATCGAATAACATTTAGATGAAAAATTCAATTAACTCTTTCATAAAAGTGATGGTTGATTTTAGTGGCAAATTGGAAATACTCCCTCCTTTCCAAAAATGTTGTTAGGGTTTGATTCGACCATAATTTAATAAAGCCAAACTATTTGTACTATCGTTATCATGTAATTAGTTTTTTAATTAATATAAATTAGAAAAATCATGTAAATACTAATTGAAAATGTAGTATAGAAACTTTGACAACTAATATACTATTGTTTTTAGAAAATAAACAATATTTTTAAACAAACAAAAGCAGAGACTAAGACAATATTTTTACGGTTAAAGAAGTATTAAATAATTTTTAAACTAACCTTTTTTGTAAGTGTGAGCAACTTTGACATGAACGAGCAATATTTTTGGAATGGAGAGAGTATTCTCCAATTTGCCACTAAAATCAATATTATTATTGGGCGTTTTATATTTTTATTTATTATTAGCGTGGAACATCTCAACCAAGCCACTGAAGGTCAATGTGAATTAAATAGAGCCGTACTAATCTGTAGGGCCAATTTAACCAATTGATTAAAGCGGCTTGGCGAATTTTCCTTACGAACTAAATCACACTTGTAAAGATCTTCAAATTTGGTTGGAATCTCTTCACCCTCACTTTCCTCATCTCTTTTATGACCACATGACACGTGGTAGCAAGGGAGGGTGGTGAGGGTAGATGAGGGTCACCTGCATCTAGCCTCACCACCTCTCCTTGCTGCCACGTGTCGCGCGGTCACGCATCATCGCACCTCTTTGCGGTGAGGGGATCCTATCCCCTTGAAATTATTGTTTATTAAATATTTTTCCCGATCCGATAATAGTCTAAATGGAGGAAAATACTAGAAATATTGGGGAACAAATTCACAATAGTGAGTTCAGTTCATGGAATCAATTATTGATAATAACAACTGTCTTAGAGATCATGTGAATTTTATGGTTACTCATAATTTAAATTGCAATTATTCAGTGAGATTCATGGCAATTGGCATTATTATCTATGCATGGATGCTACACTATTCTTTGACTTTGGAATATAATAGAATAAAACAAAATAACTCTCTAAATTATATGCGCTCCTTATATTGTAAACTAACAGTTGATCGACATAGTTTGTTGTCATTTTCATTATATGTCATTGGGAAACAAAATCTATGTTGTTGTTGTATGGATGTTCTTTCATCTTTTTCAAGTGAATATGAATGAGACCTTTCTTTTATTTGAAATTATTTTGACATTCCACATACGTTCATAAGATAATACACACACACATATATATACATATACACACATATATATACATATACATACATACATATATATGTATATATATATCTTCTACTTCCACCAAACTATGGAAATGAAACCTAGAAAAACCGATTCCTCTCATTTTTTTTAACATATAATTATATTTAGCTTCGTACTTTCTCATGTTAGGTACTATGTTACATGAAAATATATAGAGACATGTATATACACATATATACGTACATGTGTGTGTCTGTATATATATATATTCTTCACAGTATATACAGTTGTATAACATCATCCTATCCTGAAAGTAGCACTTGTTTCATGACAAACTTATATTCTCCAAATAACCACTCTATGAACAAAAAAAAAAGGGTCATACCTATTTGTTTGAAAATTCTGAAAAAAGATGAGAAGAAGGGAATATTATTTGGATTCCACCTAAGCACTACCTATGATTAATTGTGATATATAATAAAGGTTTAAATATTTATGTGAAATAGAGCTGTTTGGCATTGAAGGGAAAGTGTCTTTAAAAGGGTCGCATCAAGTGATTAATCAAGAGTAGCCCGCCGAAAATTGGACCAAATGGTCTAGAGGAAAGGGGATAGTATCCTCTCACCGCTCTCCCTTCATCGCGTACGTGACCGCGTGACACGTGGCAAAAAAGGGGTGGTGAGGCTGGGTGAGAGTAATCCCCATCCAGCATCAACACCACCTACTGCTGCCACGTGTCGCGTCCTAAGCAGCGCGGTGACTCATCGCGCGGTGAGGAGATCTCATCTCAGAGGAAAGACGGTGGGCAGTCGATTATTATTTTACTATCAATTGATGAGCTTGAGTGCACAAAAATTAACGTTACACCTTCGTGAGTGATAATCAATTCATGTCCAAGAATTTATCCATTCAAACTTATATACATGTCAAATTTTTTACTTCCTATTTTGTAATTAATTTTAAAGGGACACATTAAAACATCATATCTCTATTATTATGTCATTTATACAGGTATATATAGAGCCGGGGGTCTCACTGGAATCAGACTCTTTATTCCTTGGGACAGAGGTATTGTTTGCCTACCACTTACCCTCCCCAGATCCTAACGATAGCTTTTGTTGTCGTTGGAATATACTGGATACGGATGACGACGACGACGGCATTAGCAATCTAACCATCAAATTTTTAGCATTTATAGAATGTAGACACATATTATACGACATACATAGATGGAAACGTAGGCAACCTTTATGTGACGAATCACACAACAACAACAACATCATTATCACATTGCCTTAGAGGCTCCTGCCTATGACGAGGTAAGAAGGGGTCGTATGTACGCAACATTTATGTGACGAATATGATACCAAAAAAGAGATTATTTGTCCCGAATAGTCTAACTATGATAAAGAGATTAGTTAACGATAATATCATTTTTATAATGTGGGTGGTTTGGATCATATGTATTCCCTCGTGAGGTGAGAATTCATGTCGTTTGACTAGGTTTTTGCCACATTTTTTTCTGGCCAATGAAACCCATTTGATTGGAGCAAAAAGTCATTATATGGTTTTGAGAGCTCCATCCTGCCTCAAGGAGTAGTGTGGAGGATGTAAATAAGAAGTCCAGCCGACTTTCTAGGGCTCTCATCGTTCCAGTCTTAATAACATTGTAGAGGATATAAATCAAAAACACAACGACCTTTTAAATTGGGTGAGGACTCGTGGAAACATGAAACCTTTTGCTAATTTACCCTCATATGCGCATCGAAAAGGCTTCTATGTATTTGTATCTGTATACAAATACATGACAAATGAGATGAGGTTTCAATTATGATTTTTAGAGAAAATGTGATGTTTACTATCACTAAGATAGTTCGAATTTCCAGCTTTATAATTATTTTTTAAACAATAAAAGATAGATGAGTGAAAGTGGATTCCTATATATAATAAAATTTGCTGTACACGCAATGAATCACCTTTCTACAGTATGTTTGAACTGTATAATATTGTCAGCCATAGTTATGTTTTCGAGTGTTATATTTTTGTGCCCTCCTTTATTAACAAACATAACACGAAGAAATAAATAGCATAGAGAAAAAGCGTTTTTCTTATTTGTCTATGAATTTTATTCCATCCCGTAGTTGTATGTATGTAGCGGTGTTAAACGAACCAAATTATTCATAAATAGTTTGAATTCGGTCATATTCGATTTCGAGTTCGGTTCATTAATTTTAATTAAACGAGCCGAGCCTAAATACAAAATTAGATTCGTTTAATAAACGAGTCAAATTGTTCGTGGACTGTTTGTCTCGTTTAAAGATATAATGTTTTCGAGTCAAACTCGAACAAATTTTTAAGCTCGTTAAACCAAACGAGACGAGCCAAACTATTTGTTTACCTAAACAAATCCAAAATTTAAAAAAAAACACTATTCGACTCGGTTCCCACTCGTTTCCAACCCTATCTGCAATGGTATGTGACACCCATGATGAGCCTAAAACTCAGCTGTTAAACAAGACAAGATTCTTCTGTTGGTCAACAAACAGTCAACGCCAAATTACTTCAGCTCGGCTACTACTCCCGGCGGACAAATAATTGCACCTCTGCCTGACCAGATACTGGTTAACCAAGGCACCTACTTCTGGTCAGCCGCAGTAAGCAAGTACCCCAGCTATCAGACAATCAACTTTTCACTCAAGGAGTTCACCCATGCTCTGCCTCAGCCTCATAAGGGTTTACCCCTAAGCAATTCAACCAGATCAGAACAGAATTTTTAGGGAGTATCATCTGGGCCCATCAGTACACCTGGAAGAGATACAGTGTAAAGAATAGCTACTGCTGGCTCCGTACGCAGCATAGACTCTACAACTTGCGCATACATTTGTCTAATTATACTGCATACCAACAACGGACTAGCCCACCTGGCACACGCATCAATCCCATCATCTTGCAGAGTTCTTGGACGACGAGAATGAATAAAAGCAGAAGAAAGGTGAAAGATTTCAAATCAAAGAGATGATTTTCATTCATATGATGTATATGTTTTACATAGAATTATATAACATCTTACATTGAGAGGTTGACATAAGATAAAGCACCTAACAACTATAACAAAGGTTGGTACAAACCAAAAATAGTTACAACAAGAAGATTGATCTAGGTTGTTAGTATAGCTAGCATTGGTTGGTTTGGATACAACCAAACCCTAACCGGATGGCATATACGCACGGCAACATTGGAGTCCCTCCATTAGGACTCTTTTTCCTTAACACGCCCCCCGCAAGATGTCAGTTCCATCGGAAGGCCAATCTTGGACCGTAGAAAGAGAAACCGATCTTTGGGTAATGGTTTGGTTAAGATGTCCGCGAGTTGATCGTGAGATGTGACATGCGATATTTTGAGCGTACCAGCAGCAACTTTCTCACGAACAAAATGATAATCCAACGCAATGTGTTTCATGCGACTATGATAGACGGGATTAGCACACAAATAAGTCGCACTTAGATTGTCGCAATGAATGAGGGGCGGATGAGGGAGCTTGACGCCAAGTTCGCCTAGGAGGTTCGAACCCATGTGGACCTCAGCAGCAGCAGAAGCAACAGCTCGATATTCGGCTTCAGTAGATGATCGAGCTATAGTGCGTTGCTTTTTAGAGCACCATGAAATAGGGTTGCCACCAAGAAAAAGAAGAAAAGCTGTCGTAGAGCGATACGAGTCAAGATCACCAGCCCAATCAGCATCAGAAAAAGCATGTAAGACAAGAGGCTGAAGTCGCCGAAGAAGAAGACCATGATGAAGGGTGTGCTTTAGATAGCGCAGAAGACGTTTTGCAGCGGTCCAATGCGTGTGAGTAGGGGCATGCATGAACTGAGCAAGTTTGTTAACCGCAAAGGCAATGTCAGGACGAGTAAGCTGCAAATATTGTAGACCGCCAATAAGACTTCGAAACTGTGTGGCATCAGCAGAGGGAGTGCCATCATTCAACACCAATTTGCTACTCGAAGACATGGGCGTAAGAGAATCCTTAACGCCATCTAGATGAAACTTAGCAAGTAGGTCACGAATATACTTAGCCTGAGAAAGATAAAGTCCTGCGGGTGTAAAGACAGCCTCAATGCCCAAAAAAAATGAAGTGGGCCGAGTTCCTTAAGAGAGAAACGCGCGCCTAAGTTATCCACAAACTTGCGAATAGAAATTGGACAGTTGCCTGTGACAAGTAAGTCATCAACATAGACAAGAAAGTAGATAGTAATGCCGTCACAGTTATAGATAAACAGAGAAGTATCGGACGTAGAATTACGAAAACCATAACGCAAAAGAAAATCTTTTAACGCAAGGTACCAAGCCCGAGGAGCCTGCTTGAGACCATACAAAGCACGCTTCAAGTGACACACATGCTTAGGAAAAGTGGAGTTGACAAACCCAGGGGGCTGCGCCATATAAACATCCTCTGTTAAGTAACCATTAAGAAAAGCATTATTAACATCAAGATGAGAGATAGTCCATCCACGCGAGAGTGCAAGTGATAAAACCACACGGACAGTAGTAGGCTTAACAACAGGACTAAATGTATCATGATAATCAATACCAGGCCGTTGATTAAAACCCTTTGCAACAAGGCGCGCTTTATAGCGAGCAATAGAACCATCAGGGTGACGTTTTATGCGAAAGACCCACTTACACCCAACAACATTGTGTCCCGAGGGAGAAGGAACAAGATCCCACGTATGATTGCGGGCCAGTGCAGCAAGCTCGTCATCCATCGCAGCACACACCACTTAGGATCTCGAAGAGCTTGTTTAACTGAGGTAGGTTCAAGAGCGGGTGGCATGGGATGTTTGGTGGTGTGGTGAAACGTGACATAGTCAGGAAACTGTTTGGGGCAGCGAATGTTATTTTGTGAATGTGACGATGGGTGGGCGTGGGTGTGTTATGGGAAGGTTTGCAACATTTGTGGGGGTAGCGGGCAGGGGGGCCGAAGGGGCGGGGTCTGGGGAGATCGACGGGGAAGGGGTGGGCGTAGGAGAGGGGGGTACGTACCTGGGTGGTGAAGGCGCAGCTGGCGGCAGAGCATTGGACAGTGTAGCGCGTGGGGCGGGGACTGCAGTGACGGGTGGATGAAGAGCTGCAACTGCCGAGATGGCAGGAAGCCAAGTAGCGGCATCCTGGGCGGAGGGAACGGGAGAGTGAGAAGCAAAAGGAAAGTGAGTCTCAACAAAGTGCACATGACGAGAAAGATGAAGACGATTTGTAGAGATGTCAAGACATTTATATGCATGATGAGTATTAGAGTATCCCACGAAAACACAAGGTTTGGAACGGGGAGCAAGTTTATGAGAGGAGTAGGGACGAAGCCAAGGAAAACACAAGCAACCAAAGGCACGTAAGCTGTGATATTGTGGCGGTTTGGCAAACAAGCGGGCATAGGGCGTTTGGTTTTGAAGAACAGGGGTAGGAGACGATTGATGAGATACACAGCAGTAAGAAACGCATAAGACCAGTATGTGGGTGGTAAGGACGCACGATGGAGAAGTGCTAACCCAGTTTCAACAATGTGGCGATGCTTACGTTCGGCGGAACCAACATGTTCAGGAGTTATGGAGGGGAAATTGATGAATATACCTCTCGGATTCAAAGAAGGGAGTAAGGCCCTTATATTCAGTACCACCATCGGTGTATAGCGTAACAAGCGATCGTCGAAAAAACTTCTCAACCATTCTTTGAATTTTGGGAAAACAGTAGAGACATCAGATTTGCGGGACATTGGAAAGAGCCCAAACCTACTTAGTGAAATAATCAATAAAAGAACATAATATTTAAAACCATCAATAGACTCAACTGGGAAGGCCCCACACATCAGAGTACACAGATCAAGTGGTCCACGACTGTTTACTGACGACTGATGAAATGGAAGCTTATGACTTTTATTACTGAGACATGATTCACAGAAATTCTCAGCCATAGACAAACTAGACAAGTTATTTTGACGATTTAGTAATGTAGAACATGAGATGAAGGATGCCCAAGACGATGATGCCCATAAGTCCACTGATGCCTTAGCAGCGACATGAACCTGTGGGGTGTTGAGCGAATGAACAGCGGCAGGAATAGAAGGCACGGGTTGAAGTCCCACTCATACACACTACCCTTGGTCCGCCCCGTGAGCTAGCTGCGCCCCCGTTTTGAGATCCTCACAGCAAAAGAGAATGGAAAAAATTCAATAGAAGTATTATTGTGTTGACAGAATTTGGACACAGAAATTAAGTTACGAGTAGAGAAGGAACATGTAAAACGTCAGACAAAAGTAATGATTTGAAGAGGTAGGAATAACAGAAGAACCAGTGTTATTTATGTTAAGGCTGGACCCATCACCAAGGAGCACATCATCAGGACCTTCATAGGGTTGGTGATGGGTGAGATTGGACAGATCATTGGTAACATGGTGAGAGGCGCCAGAATCTAGAAGCCAGTTGTGTTGCATTTGACCAGGAGTGGTGTGATGGATTTCAGGCCTGCTGCTGCAGAGTCCGCTTCAAAGAGTAACATTGGCGGGCTGTGTGACCACGTTTCTGACAGTACTGACACGTACACCGGATTGGGAAGACGCGCGGGACGCCTTAGCGTTAGGGCTGGGCTGGCCGAAACTAGCAGGCCCTTGATTGAAGCTTCGGCCAGGTTGAGAACGGCTGCCACCATGCCGTGCTCCATTTCCGTTCGGATGGCCAGACCGTCCAGATTTCATCTGCGTATTGTGAACAGTTACAACTGCACTGCTGCGGGTTTCCTCGCGTTTGAGGAAAGCTTCATGCTCCACCAACTTGTCATGAAGTTCTTCGAAGGAGATAGCCGTATCACGAACGCGAATAGCAGCAAGCAATCTCACGGAAGCTCTGCCAAGACCATTAAGAGCAAAATAGAAGATCATCGTCACTAAGACGAGTGTCAACAAGGGCCAACTCGTCAGCAATACTCTTGATGGCTTGGAGATAATCTGCAACTGGTTGAGTATCACAAGTGATATTGGTAAGGCCGTTCTTTAAGATTCATAATACAGGAACGAGACTTGCTGGCAAACAAACGATGAAGTTTTAAACCACGCATCACGAGACGTGGTGGCGGCAGCACTGAGCGGGACGACACCCTCAGAGACGGATGCCAAAATGGGCATGAAGAAGGAGCTTATCCTGTCGAATCCAGATAGCATAATCAGGATTGGACTTCGTGACACCAGCTTCATCAACTGTGGATTGAGAAGGACATGGCTTACTCTCATCAAGAAATCCCATTAAGCCATACCCATACAGAAGAGCATCGAACTGAGCTTTCCAGGATGGAAAGTTTGTTCTTGGTTAGCTTAAGTGGTAGCAGCTGCGCCGCAACGTTTATGGCAATGACTCCATCAAGGGAGCCTTGTTTGATGTGTAGAGGCGTCGGCCATAATGAAAGAAAATGGCAAGGATGCTATACTCGTTTGAGTCGATATAGCTCTGATACCCATGAAAGATTTCAAATCAAAGAGATGATTTTTCATTCATATGATGTATATGTTTTACATAGAATTATATAACATCTTACATTGAGAGGTTGACATAAGATAAAGCACCTAACAACTATAACAAGGTTGGTACAACCAAAAAATAGTTACAACAAGAAGATTGATCTAGGTTGTTAGTATAGCTAGCATTGGTTGGTTTAGATACAACCAAACCCTAACCGGATGGCATATACGCACGGCAACAGTGGAGTCCTCCATTAGGACTCTTTTTCCTTACAAAAGGGGAAAGAGAAGGGGATTCTAAATCATCTTCTTCGAGAGAAAATACAGAGAAAGAACGTATGTTTTACAGTAAGATCAACTAAAACTCTCAAATATCAAATATTCTAGAAAAAATGGCCCAAACTGACTTCAGTGTCGGAGGGTTTAACCCGAGGTCGTAACCCTGGGACCTCTGACTTTGTTTCTTGCGCAGGACAGTGAACAAGACTGGAAACTGGAACGAAAACGGAAAGCGACGGCGTAGCCCTTTCGGATCATCTCTGATCTCTGGTGAAGATCCGACTTAATCAACCCACATGCTGAGGCGTGCTAGACTAGGAGATCTAATAAAAAAGATCGTATACAACGTTCGTTAAACGGTGCAAATAGAAATGAATATATACGAAATAGAACCCCACAACAATTCTCCTAAATTATGAAAAATTTATCCCACTATGAAGAGGCGTCTGCGAGACTAAATATCGATGCTATTGCCTTCAAAGCATAATCCAGTTTGTATTCGGATTGAAATTTATTCTAAGAAGGTCAAAAGTTTGATTCCAAACATAAACATAGTGTGGATGTTCCACTGCTGCTATGCCGAAGGTCTGGTTTGCAGAGGCCACCTTATGTGGTCACGTCGTAAGTGATCACCCAACCTAGAAGATCGCTGGATTCCTGATTTACATCTTCCACAGTGTTCCTTGTGGTTCGGCTGATGAAGAAACCCGACGAAAGGTTTCGCTTTTGCTCCAAATATCGATGCTATCGTTAACACAGGACATCGACAAGATTGTAAGAGACAGGTGAATAATGAGATGGGCATACCCAAAATGCGTCAATGAGGCAAAGCAAATTAGGTAATGATCACATTCCGGATACTAAATGGTAACCACATTACCATAAAATAAAGGACATTATAACATGGGCACTAATCAACATAACTAATAAAATAGCCGACACAAATCTGAGTGCCTACTCCAAATTAAGTTCCCATTTGGGTAAGCAAGTATGCTCCATTTTTGGTATGTTTTCTGAATTTTGGAATGGATAACTCACAAGATTTCTATTAAAGAAATTTAGTAATAGAAAATGACACATCAAGATGATCTCCTGCATTATGTCTCGTACATGGAGAATTTCATGTACGTTTTATTAGTGTCTCAATTATTAAGCTTCATTTTACTTATTTAGTTGAAACTTTGTATTTATCTAAGTTATTGAACAAGGTAAAAACAAAAAATAATATCGTTACCAACCTAAAACTAGGTTTGAAACATTTAACAATCTTGACGTGGGATCTCCTATGGGAAGATAAATTATTACTACTCCCTCCCTTTTACGTTTTCTTGTACGTTATATTTTAGGACATGTCATGTCTGTTGCTTGTTATGTTTAATTTATTAAATCATGTCTAGTTATAGATTAACCTTTATAAAAATCCAATTATCTAAAGTTTTTTTACGGTAAAATCAATTAAAGTTTTTCTCAATGACTTAAGCAACTAAAGGTAAAAGATAAAATATAGAATATCAATGATAATTTTAACGATTAGACAATGCATCCAATAATGTTTTTTTTAAAAAACTTAAAGTTTCTATTTATTAAAAAAACTAACCATAGAAAAAAAAGGTGTTTCCAGTGCAATAGGATCCCGCGTTTACACATAGTCCGGAGAAGAGGCGGATCGTTTCGTTTATCTGATGTACGCAGTTTTACCCTGCATTTATGTAAGAAGCTGTTTCTGCGCATGATCTCAAGATCACAAAACATCAATCTTACCCGCGTTGATATAGTATCTGCCTTCTACATGATGATAATAGAAAAACTGGGTCAAACTTCCAAGGACAGTGAAAGGTGGAAGAACCATCTTTGTCAATACTACCTGGAAATGAGAGGGAAGATAGTATGAAATTGTGTGCCTTGATTGTTCTTTTAAAGAAAATTTGTCATATTGTTTATATTAATGTTCTTTTAAAGTTTTCTTGACTTAGGTTATCTATTAATTTATTTCGCTTACTTAGACATTATGTGTGTGTTTGTATTTTTAAATGCTTATGGCTGAAACTGAAATTTCCTTATGGCAACTTTTTTACTTTATTTTATAGTTTCTCTTCAAATACATAAAGTCGGGGTCTCACTGGAATCAAACTCTCTGTCCTTTGAGATAGAGATATTGTTTGTCTGACTCTCACCATTTTCAAACCTTGCGATAGCTTTTAATATCGTTTAGATGTAGTGATTATGTGTCGTTCTATCGTTTCTTCATAGATAAGATTCCGTATGTTTCTAAAGAAGAATTAAATGCTTGACAGAAGAGAGGCAGAGAGGGCGTTGACCTAGACTATATACAGCAACCAAGGACTGATACACATTATTGAGATTCAATTGAGTACCCACGCGTCACCACGCGACACATGTGGGTGGTGAGTTTAGATGAAGATGACCCGTATCTAGCCTCACCATTCATCCTCTGCCGCCACGTGTCACGCGGTGACGTATGAGGTGAGTGATTTGGGGTGAGGAGATCCTAACCCCCTTTCAAACCTTTGCCATTATGTGATGCGAACCAAAAAAAAATATCTTAATTGATTCGATCGTAAATCTTTGTAGATGATATAAATTTTATAAGACAATTTCAAAATTCGTTTTATCTCAATAAATCAACAAAAGATATAAATCTAATTTATTAACATGATTTGAATCTTAATATTCCAAGTCGTGTATCTTAGTTATCATGACAGCACATTGGTGTATCTTTTGAACTATTTAAGCATCATTCATATTAAGTCCGATGTATCAAATTTTATTTTTTTTCGGCGGATGGGGGAGGGGAGGCTCTTGTTGTTCGGCTGAAAACTGATGTGACTTATTTATAGAACAGTCTACGAAAACACATCATTGACTTTACATTATGTATGTATAAAAAAAATCTGTAACCAGGAGACTTTCTGTAATCAAACTATATTATGTCATATATATATTCCATGAGAATCTAACCAACTGTATGAATAACTTTGTATTCGAATAGAAATTCGAATAGGTCTAGTGATAAAGGCCATTGTATTTCTCGGTGCAAACTAGAGTTCGAATAATATTTCTTTTCCCTATGCATGTGCAAAATTTTTTTTATAAAAAAAGGAAATTCGTATTGATTATCCATGTAAGAAAACGCATATTATGTAATTTTTCATAAGCAGGCAAACACATTACAAGACTTGTAAAATTCTATCTGCGCTAAATTGCTCAGCTTTTTTTATTTTTAATTCTTGCTTTTTTATTTCAAATGTTTACGTAATTGTAAATTAGTCATGGACAACTAATGTTCCGACCAAATTCAAGAAGATAAATAAATTTATTAAGAAAAATAATTGATAAATGAAGACCTCCATTTATATCATAATCAATTTTGTAATAGGTACTAGTAGATAGTGGGACACGAGCCGCTATGTCTATAATTTATAAAACATTGCCTCGTACAAATTATTCCAGATGTTAATGAGGTGTACTATAATGGAAAGACTTTGGGCTTGTTTGTTTTGGTTTTTGAAGTACAAACCCAAACTTTAAGTTTTCAAACACATTAATCTTTATCATCACATTTTCTGTCATACTTTTTACCTTATAAAATTAATAATTTTTATGTATAATAACACTATTTGTAATAATCGATTACATAATATAGAAGATCTCATTACAAACAACACATATCCAGTATATGCCAACGACAGCCAAAAATATCGCTATTGTCTGCTGAGGATGAGAGACACCTCCATCCCAAAGGATAGAGAGTTTACTCCCAGTGAGACCTCCTGTACTTGCAATATTGAAGATCTCCTTACAAATATTAAAACGTAAAACATATTAAATATTTATAAATTAATAGATTATTATATAAATATTTTTTCAATGAGGTATTTTAAATCTCACCATACCACCACCGGTTGGGATCTCCTCACCTCAACTTTTCTCATCTCCTTTGTGACCACGCGACACGTGGCAGCAAGGTCTAAGCCTCAACCATCCCTTGATGCCACGTGTCGTGCGGTCACGCGTCACCGCAACCCCCCCTTGCGGTGAGGTGATCCTATCCCACCACCCACCATATCATTCACACGGGTTATGATCCCCTCACCGCAAAAGTCTCACCGCATTCTTCACCACCGCGCGACATGTGACAGCAGGGAGGGATGGTGATGCTAAATGAGGATCACCCGCATGTAGCCTCACAACATCCTCTTGCTGCCACGTGACATGCGGTGAAGAATGCGGTGAAAACTTTTGCGTTGAGGGTGATCCCATCTGCATTCATACAAGCTACCCACGACCTTAGGAATTCCACGGCCTGACACAATCAGCAAAATCTAAAAAGCTTACGATTGCGAGGAAGTCAGCCTTGTTGACATCCGAAATAAAATTATTAATATTCCTACCGGCGAAGAAGCAACGTTTCTTTTGACAAATTTTCAAAATTACTCATCAATCATCATTGACTATTGACCATATCACATCCAGATGATTAATCTATTTCTCTTGGTAGTTATGACATCCTCCCTCTATTTAGTTGCCTAAACTGTTGGGAAAAATAGGAAAATATATTGGCACATTCCTTACCTAGTATAAAATTTTTATGTTTTTTAAAAAGTTGCATCGCAACGTTAAGGTTTCATCACTTCAGTTAGAAACTTTCTAATATGAAAAATTATTACTTCATTTAGAGAATTTCATCGTTCTAGTCTGAAAAACTTTGTAAAGAAGGTGTCATTCATTTTGGAAATTTTGTTTTATTATTTTGCAATAACACTTGAATTACAAGATCTTTAACTCTATGAAACAATTAGGGGTGTTAACGAACCGAACCGAACCGAACCGAATACTATGTTTTCGAATTCAGATTCGTTTAGCTAAACAAACTATTTGACTCGGTTCGTTTAGCTAAACGAACTTTAAAATTGGTTCGAGTTCGGTTCGATAACACTATAACTGTTTAAACTAGCCAAATAGTTCACGAATAGTTTGGCTTGTTTTAGTAAACGAACTCAAACAGGTGTTCGAACTCGGCTCGTTTACAAACAATTACCGAACAAATACGAATCGAACACGAACCAAACGTGAACTGGTCGGTTCGTTAAACAGCCTTAGCAACAATAGAATGTCCTCTTAACAAGACGATAGTCATTAAAATGTGCCCTAGCGAGGCTCTAATCCTTATCATACGCATATATACATATATGTATGTATATATTAGTCTCCGCAATGGATCGGTTCAGGCTTTTTCTTCATTCCGTCCAGATCGAAACAACGCCAAGATGAAGGGTTGTGTTCAAAAATGCACTATAAAATCTAAGACCGGTCTCCTACATGTCCATAAGTTATATTTCATTTGGATTTTTACTGTAAAACGATATCGTTTTAAATTAAACATCTACAGAGGAAAATAACATATCCATACGCCCACACTTGACATTTTTCCTTTCATTTCTTCTTGATTTCTCATCGAGATTTATAAAAAAAAACACTGTAAAACGTTGTTTTGATTTAAAAAGATTAACTAGACATCCTAAGAAAAAAAAAAACCCTTTCTGATATCGTTGCGAAGGCGAAAGTCAGTTTCCATTATTTTTAACATCAAGTTTTCTCCATAAAACAAGAGAAGTAGAGAGCATTCTGCATGTTATAGCACGATCTCACTTACTAAGCTCTTTCCTACGTAGTTAAACAACCATCAAAGCCGATACAAACATACGAAAGCTCTAATGAACAAAAACCATGGTCTTGGCGAGCTCCAAAGCTTTGTTTCGTCCAAAGAACTTCTCTACCAGAACTAGGGCAAACTCCATTGACGTTCCTGGTCCTCTACTTGTAGCAAGATACCCATCAACAATCACCCTGTTTTCGGCCTCGCTCGCATCGGACAGTTTACTGCACATGGCTGGAAATGCAGTAGCCTTCTTCCCCTGATCACAACAAAATGAATGCTGTTATCATCCTCTTCATAAAATTCGCAAATCTCAGTAGTTTCATAGTGGTTCAGAAGTAGCCACTGGTCTGTGTGTGTGTGTATACATATGTATATATGTATATATATATCTGTGTGTGTGTGTATATATATATGTGTGTGTGTGTGTGTGTGTGTGTGTGTGTGTGTGTGTGTATACGTATATATGTATATACATATGTATATACGTATATATATATCTATGTGTGTGTATATATATATGTGTGTGTGTGTGTGTGTACGTATATATGTATATATATATGTATATATGTATATATGTGTATATATGTGTATATGTATATATATGTGTATATATGTGTATATATATGTATATATACACATATATATACATACACACACACACATATATATATATACACATATAGATACATATATACATATATACATATATATATATATATGTGTGTGTGTATGTATATATATGTGTATATATACATATATACATATATACATATATATATATGTGTGTGTGTATGTATATATATGTGTATATATACATATATATACATATATACATATATATATATATGTGTGTGTATGTATGTATGTATCATTACTTCAGTATTGGATGGAATTAATCTGCATAAAAAGGTACCTTGAGCAAACCATGTGGTTCCAAGAAAAGAGCAGGTGATGCACATATTGCTCCATAGGGCCTGTTTGCTTCTTTTTGCTTCTTCAGAAGCTCGACTAGCTTCTCCGAGCTAGCAAAAGCTTGTGCGCCACCAATTCCACCCTGGATCAACGCACAATGTCAACCATTAGCAAGAAGATGAACTCTTTAGGTAACAACCAAGACCGTCCCGAAGAACCACTTACTGGCATCACTATCAAATCATAGGACCTTTGAGAAGTTTCGTCAAGAACCACATCTGCAACTAGCTTTACTTTTCTGGACGCCAGAATTTCCTTTTTATCCCCAACTGAGGCCACCAAAACTTCTGCTTTTGCTCTTCGTAGCACATCAATGATAAAAACAGCTTCCATTTCCTCAGTCCCATCAGCGATAGGAACAAGAATCTGATGAAATGATAAATTTATATGGGACAAAAGAATTAACAACCAGAAATACTGCAATTTGGCATTCTCATCCAAGCACAGAGAGAGAGAGAACGAGCGAGAATCAACCACGAGAGTGATCAGTGCCACCCAATTGGGTAAAGAAGCGAGAATACTCTATGATAATTTCACTCTGGTAGCCACTGCCATTCACTTTCAATCAAGCTAAGAGCATACATAAATTAGACTTTGCACCAATGGTTGTGAAATTTACAGATGCAGCTCATGAACCTCAACCGGCACAGAGGGAAAGGAAAAAAGTTTTACCACTTCCTCTTCTAGTTTATCTACTAAGTTTTTTTTTCCCGAAATTAAATTTTATAGATTTGCAAAATTTACATAATAGTTACCCAATAGATGTGGCTAGCAAGTTACCCTTGCTCAAAATAAATACGGGAGCTAGAAAAGCCTAGCTTGATGCTACCTAAACTACTGAAAAAAAATACCCTTATAGCAGAAAGTCAAGTCAAAACCTGGCTCAAGACATATTAGCAAAGACAGAATATACCCCTATTAGACAACACATTATACAAAATAGAGACAAAAAGCCTCCATATGGCCTATCAGTCAAAACCCGATTCTTCTTGTTCCTTCTAATGCCTCTCTAGAAAGATGCACAAAATCCAATGCTTTCGAGAATCTTTTTGATAGCGTTCTGACAATCTTTATCAAGATGTTGATGGAATCTTTGATTTATTTCTCTTTAAATCTCATACACCGCAGCAGATAGCTGAGATATAGTAACTCTTTTCGAAAATTTGAAACCCAATTTGACCTGGTACTCTCAGTTAGCCAATCTAGAATGTCTTGCCAAATTTATAGGTTGTCTTTGCACATCATTTGCTTCAAAATGAATCTCCAAACCTCAGTCGAGTAGGAACATTGAAAGGACAAGTAGTCAGGACTTTTATCATACCTGTTACAAAGAATACAAGTATTAGCAAAAATTAAACCCCAATTTAAAAGTTGTCTTGTGTAGACATCATCTTCCGACATGCCAACCAAAGTATGACTACATATCTTGGAAAATGATGTTCACACTAGACAATTTTATATCAATTTACCATTGGATCATCCACTTGTAAGGCTGATGTTGCACTTCTAATTGAAAATTTCTTATCTGGGATCCACCTCCAATTATCAGAACCATTATTTGGCTTAACGATCCTGCAAGCTTGGTAAAAACTGATGACCTGAACGTCTAAACCTTTTCTATATGGTAGCCTCTATTTGTTGCCTTCTAGGACTTTGGAGACTTTTGTACTTGGCCTGACGTTTATCTTTCTTTTCTTTTTAGGGACCACATTGTGAAGGATACCTCAAAGATGCCAGAGGTCCTTCCAGATAGTAGCACAATTTCTGATTATCCTTTTGATACATTGGGTGAACTATTTTCTCACCCAAATGAGCTTTTTCCACATTCAAGAGCCAGCGTGTTTACTTTTTGTCTCCGGACTGACTTTCCTTTTATGATAAATGTATGTACGCACTTAACCCCACAAACTTGCTTTGTTTTCACAGAAGTTCCATATGATTTTTATAAGGTATGCATTGTTTGCTAGGACCAATTATCCCTAATCCTCCACTCTCCTTAGGCTGACAAATAGAACTCCACTTCGCTTTTGCCTTCTTTGAACCTCCCCAGCTAAAAAACTTTAGAAGTCTTTCAATTTCTCTAATAATCTTTCTGGCAGAAAGTAAAAAAGTTGTCCACGACCTGCATATAGCTATCAAAACAGAATTTATAAGTTGCACATTTCCACCATAAGAAAGTTTTTGGCAGACCATCATTTAATTTATCAAGCAAAGGAGAACAGTTTGTATAGATAAGCTTCCCAGCAACCAGAGGAACACCCAAATATCTTATGGATAATAACCCAAACGCATGCCCAACAACTCTGAGTTTTTTTTCCTTTCCAAGAGTGGTAGCCAAGATAAAGACTCAGATTTCTACAGATTAGACTTGAGGCCAGAAAAGTCTTGGAACTCCGATAAAGTGTCTCTGACGATCTCAATTGACTGCTCAATTGCTTTTGACAAAATTAAAAGGTCACATACAAAAGCAAAAGAAGATAAGTTTAGTTGTTCACACTTGTAATGGTATTGCAGGCTTTTGAGTTTAGGTTTTTAGCAGTTAGGTGAAACATTCCATCACCAGGATAAAAAAGGCAATGTGAAAAAGGATTTCTTTGCCTTATTCCTCTAGAAGATTTAAAATTCCCTGTCAAAGAGCCATTAAAATTAATAGAAAAAGAAACTGCGAAAATGCACAGATGTATCCATTTTCTGAAATGGGCTTGGAAATTCATCACTCTGATGATCTCCATTAGGTAGTTTCAATTAGCAATGTCAAAAACCTTTGCGGTGTAAATTTTGATTGCACAATTGTTTCGACCTTCAATCTTCTAATAGCTTTTGACCATTTCATACATGAGAAGTATATTGTCTTGGATTTTTTCTCTCCTGAACAAAAGTTGAGTGATTCTCATCCACCAAGATAGGCAGCAATGGCTTCTTTCTTCTTGTTATTATTTTCTAGCCGACTTCATATGTGATATTGCAACATGAAATGACGTGAAATCTTTCATTTTTATTGGGTAATCTATATTTGGAACCAATGAGATAACAGTACTATTCATTGGATAGTAAATGAAATCATTGCTGAAGAAAAAGTAGATGGCATCAGTGAACTCCTCTCCAATTAAATCTCAATTGTCTCGGAAAAATTCGATAGTGAACACGTCTGGACCAGAGGCACTATAGACGACATCCTTTATTTCCTTTCTTTAGACTAGAAGCTCCAAGTTGTTGCTTTGCTGCTAAGTGAGAGTTCTTCCACTCCAATCTAGAAAAGAGAAGAAATCCTTTTTTAGCTATGAGAACAGGTTTTTAAAAAAACTAGTAGCCATTTTCTTACTTTTTCATAGTCCTCTACCATTTCGTTTTGCTCTTTTTGTAGCATGAGAATTTTGTTCTTTGACATGTGAGCTTAGGCTTATCCATGAAAGAATCGAGTGTTTATGTCCCTATCCTTCATCCATCTGATTCTTTCCTTTTCTTTGAAAAAGCTTTTTTCAAAAAAGAGTAGCATTTTATATTGTTGTAACAAGTTCTCCTGCCCTTGTAAAGTGATATTGCAGCTATGTTTCATTACTAGCTCCTGCATTTCCCCTAGATCTAACCTAGCTTTAGCCACTCTTTTAGTGATGTTCTCCTGCCCTTGTAAAGTGTTTGCAGCTATGTCATGTGCAGCATTCCAATTCCTAAAGACCTGCCTGCTGAATTTCTCAATGTTCTTTGGTCTACCTCCACAAAACCCATTAAGTTGATTTTTTTCTCCCTAATATATTTATACACTTCTTTTACTTTTATAAATGAATTTATTCCTCTAATGTTCCCACATGCTATCAGTATGGTGCCTTCTCTCTTCCCCTGCTTTTGTTATCCATTGTCCGTTGATTTGCTATTCCTGTAACCGCTCTTCTTGTGTATCCACAATCACCCCATCCTCCGAAGGAACTTCCTACTGCCCTTGTTATAGGGGATACATTTTTGTGTCACAACTTGACCTGGCCCTTTTCACCTCGAGTTCTTTTCAGCAATAAAAGTAATGATTGAGCCAGTGTTTTTCCTACCAACGTTCCTGCAATTTTTTTTTAATTTTTGATCTTCCTCTAATTCCTTTCTTTTTTGGATGATCAATGTCATAGTAATCAGAGACCACTTTTTCTCCTGGTCTTCTGCTCTTACCTGAGGAGCTCCTCTTTGGAGAAGTCTTTTGGTCTTGCGCAATGCTCTCATTATCCTTTTTTGTGGTATACTCAGCAGATGAATGCTCTCATTATCTTTTTTTCTTTTGTGGTATCCTCATCAGAGGAATCATCATCAGCATCAGAAGACTACAGCTCCTTATTTTCATTTTGACTCTGCCCTTGGTTGTCAGACTGTTGAAGGCTCTCATTATCTAGACAATATCTTGATTGTCTAGAAAGTCAGGTAAACCAGCAACCATATCTGCTAAGAGACTAAATTTATTTGGGCTTCTTATCTTCCCAATATCATTTTGAGGGATCGTTTGCTGAGAATCTGCCTTTGTACGCCTTTGGAGATTTGCCTTCTTTGAAAAAGATTCAGGAATCTGCTCCAAATTTACCTTTTGAAGTTGAACTTCACTTTCCGTTTCACTTTGTTGCTGTTTTGGTTTGCTTGGTTCTCTGTCCCAGACATTCATAAGTGTAGGTTCATTTCCATCGTTACTAGATGTTTCAGCATAAGTGTAGGTTCATTTTCATCATTTGCAGATGTTTCAACATCAGACACTGTTTCAGCAGCTTTATTAAGAATGATCTCTTTCCCTTTTCTTTGTCCTGGTTCATTTCTCATCTTCCTTGTTTCTCCTTTGTGTTATCCAGTTGTCGTTAGATTTCAACTCGCAGGTACATTCTCCTTCTTGTTTTTTATATCACATGAGTAAACGAATGCTTTACATTTGGTACACCACATTGACATCCATTCATGGGTTACCTCTTGGTAGACATCCTTCCCATATTCGTCGATTAACTTGCACCTAATTTGGAAGTTGCCCTCCAACCAGTAAGCTCAATAAGGTTCCTGGCAAAAACAACCCTTGTTTATTCCATTCCAACTTGGTTGTTTAGGGGGTTTTTGGGGGGGGGGGGGAGAGAGAGGAAGATTTTAACCATCTGCTTGTTTTTGTTTTCTAGAGAGAAGAAGGGAGAGAAAATTTTGATAAGCGAAAAGAACCGTTTTTGCCGCTCCCTTACATTTATTTTTTATTTGCGAAGGTTTACAACTGTCTTCACCCCAGACAGAATATAAGCCAATCTCAAAAGAGCAAGCTGTGAGGAGTAATGGCTCGAAATATGTGCGAAACAACTATAAAATAAAACATGCAAGCTCAAGGCTCTACTGTTTACCTTCGGGGATCCATCAAATGTCCAACTAACAGGATTTAGTTCAGCAAAAGCATATTCCTCGCCATGATTGGAGCGCATAACCTGAGTGTTGCAAAATATAAGACCACTGATCTTAGAAGAGATAGCAACAGATCCAGGTTAGTGATTTAAAGAATTCAATACAACAGCACTCAAGCCTTTTTCCCATTCCGCCTTGTCAAATTTTTGACTCGCTGGTCCCAAAGCATGTCACTAAACATGATCATGGATCATTCAAAGGATCCAATAAAAGAAAACAAAACGATAGGTAACAAAACAAACCAAAAGAGCGCACAATTTTGGTCCAATAATCCCCTGACTAATTAGATTATATGCTATGCACAATATTGAATCTAAGACTAAAGCCAGATTACAATGCTCAGTGAGATTCTCAATGTACTACTGGCTGACAACTAGTTGTATAAAAGCAAAATTATTCAATGAATCAGCTCTAAAATACAAAAAGCGATGGCTATGATGGATATGTTTCTCAATTGAACTTTTTTTGGTGGTTGTTATTGTGAATCTTCTCAAACTAAACTTGATTAACCAACCTAAATAGTATCCAATTTACTTACCCATAGAACCGTTTTACGCAGAACAAGCTCATGCTGGATTGACGGGGAAATGTTTATTCCATTTTTTCATTAACAGAAATGCAATGGACAAGTAGAACTTATATACCTCTTCACATTTCATAATTTAGTTGAAATAGTATGATATGGTCATGTCATGTAGGAGCCTGGATAAATCTTACATGGAACACCCCTCTAAACACCAAAAGAATGCTGCTAGTATGCATCCAAGCAGGCAAAATTTCAGATATACACGCATCATCATTGGTAGCATAAGTGTTGCATCTCATGTTGCAAAAGAAGTCAAAACTAGAAGAGCCACCCCAACAAAGAATCTATGGGTGGGCGTGAGAGAGAGGGGGGGGGGGGGGAGTTTTCCCTTTTTCTTTTTTCGCTTTTGCGGTGGGATAAGCTTAGCAGTTTAACCTTAACTAAACTAAAAGGGTGTGACAGGGTACCACAGCAGTATGTTCAGAGCACAGGAGATGTTTATAGCATAGTCTGCAATCAACTTAACGTTTATGACATCCATGGGACATTAGAATGTCATAACCCAACTGCAAAACTTTTGCTTTTCTGTTTACATGCCAATTATTGATATTTTTCAAGAGAAGGAAGAGCTCATACTAGGGGCCCAGATACTTCATCTGCCTTTTCTTTTCCAAACACTTGCTCAACTAGTGCCACAGCATACTCAATTGCTGTCCCAGGCCCTCGGCTAGTCACAACTTTATCATCCGTCACTACTCTCGATTCACTCGCAGCTGCATTAGACGCCAATTGCTCCATAAAAGATGGATAACATGTGGCCTGCCAAAAGTTTTTCACTCGACATAAGATATCAAACAAATTCATGAACGCAAACAACAGACACTAAAAAAAGAAGGAAAAAAGTGAAGGAAAGGTGTAGGAGTTCTCACTTTCTTTCCCTTCAGTAGGCCCCATGAACCAAGTGCAACAGCAGGGGCTGCACATATTGCTGCATATGGTCTGTCTTCTGCAGCTTGCTTTTTAACCATATTCTCCAAGGTCAGGCAGTTTTTAAGGGTAGAAGCACCAGGCATTCCTCCCTATGAGTGGGGGAAAACAACATAGGATAGACACTAAGAGAGATCATAATTAAGGAATCTTTGAATAAAAAAGCCAAATCAACAGTGAGATCAAAATCCTAATGGTCATTTGAACAGGATAGAAACAGTCATGGAGATCAAACTGTGTCACGACCAGGGAATATGAAGCTCATAGAAGTTCAGAAGGCAAAGTAAAAGCATTAACTTAAGATGAGGCACCAGAATATGTATTGCAGGAATACAAATATCACCAATTGTATAATTCATACAGAGTGGGAATGCGAAAAAAAAGACAGAAAAAACAGAGTTGGAATGTCACTTCAATTAAATTAAGTTTATGGCTGACAAAATAACTTGTAAATTTACAAACACCAAAGGAAAGCAAACAGGGTAAGTTTATCCTCCAATCAAAGTGCAAGATACCAAGGCATCGATTAAATTTATGGCTTTACAAACACCAAAGGGCAGCAAGAAGGTTAAGCTTAGTCTCCAATTCGATGTGCAATATACCAAGACCATCATTCAAGGGAACCAACCTACAGACTCACTATAATTCTTGCTTTTGAAATGTCTTTGTAAATTGGAAAGAAATTTATCAGCAGCAAACTTGGAAGTGAGAACTGAATCATTTGGAAGAAAAAAGAGACTTGAACAGCTGAAAATTTGCTAGGATTAATCAATACATTGCACTTTGTTCAATTTTTATATATCAGTTGTTTCGATGAATCATCTAGCACTTTCATCACAATCCAAATAGGTTTACTAGGAACCACATGCGTGGTAGACCATTCCAGTATTAAATATAAACTTCCGCATGGAAAGCATCAATGCTATATCTGTTACAATTGATCATCTCGACAAGGAAAGTCATGCATTTAAAATACCATTACAAACAAAAACACCTAAATGTGTCGCTAGTAATGTAGCAAATGGAACGTTATTACCAACAAATAGGAATATAACCATAATCATAATCACAAACGATATGTAAAAGAATAAACCAAAAAAATCAAAAAAAACAAAGGCCTAAAAAGGTGGGAAATTGGGTGAACTTAACTCAAGCGAGCTACTAAAATGAGGGGGACAGAAAAAGCGGCAAGTTAGAATAACGAGCAACAAGTCTTTAAAACAAATAACGAGCAACAAGTCTTTAAAACATCCGCTGCCCAAAACCTGAACCGAAAGAGAAGTAGGGCCAGCTAACCGGGAGAGAAATAAGGTCGAACACAGTGTCAGCGCAGTCCGAAATCAGAGCATCGGCAACGATTTTAACTCCATGGCAAGCATCAACTTGCAATTGTTTCTCCACGGACGCCACAGTAACATCGGCGCCAGCCCTTCGGAGCACATCGATAGTCACCACCGCTTCCAACGGCTCCGTTCCGTTGGCAATCGGCACCAAAACCTGTAAACCAACCATCAAAATATCGTTTTACAAAATCAACCTTCATAAATATGAGGAAAGAGCTCAATTCCTAGATCATTGGCCGGACCTTTTTCGTAGCGGAAGCCATTACTGAAAAGGAGAAGCGTCGCTGATTGTTAAGAGAACTGGAGAGCTTGGGAAGTGACGAATGGGGTTGTTTGGGAAATTGAGAGACCGTGGGGTACACGCGAGGAAAGAAGCGTGAGGAAAATGCTGTTGGAACAGTCATCTCAGGTTATGGCGGTAGTAAGCGGCAAAACCAACAGCTACCATGGTACTAGATGCTTCTCTCACTAATTGCTGCTTTAGTCCTTTATATTTGATCACTATATCAACTTGGCTCCTCCACGTTTTCCCTAATCTTCTTTTATTTATGTATAATTATATTTTTCTCTTGTACTCATTCAGTCTCAAAAATGTATGAATATTTGTTCTTTACTAATATTTTAGTACACTTTATTTAAAACACTCTATTTTTTACACATTCTATTATTTTTGATTGTTCCATCTAAAATGTGTTTATATAAATAGACTGTTATTTTTTTTCTATTTCCAGTCTCAAATTTTCTAGATTTTTTTTGAAGATAAATGGTCTATCTAATACCTCGACCAACATTTGATTTTGAATTACATGAATTGTTCCAATATGTGATTTTGAGACTATATGACCCGCTGCTTCCTTGTAATTTGACTGGTGTCGTTATATCATTTTAACTCATTATACTTTATTAAATCATAGCTATACATTCTTTTTTGTTTTGTTTTTTATGATAGGAGCACTATAATCTCTTTAAATTGTTTTCTGAACCTATTTTTAAATTGTTCAATTTAGAACAAACTACACGACATCTAATATTAAATTATCGACTAATTTGGTTAAATTGTCCACCATTAAAGCGTTTATTTTTGCTCAACAACAAAAAAATTCAAACTTTTAAGCGGTGGAAGAAATCTGGTTAACGAGCTGAACAAACATTTCAAAAAAAAAAAAAAAATAATAATAATAATAATAATAATAATAATTAAATAATAGGTACGGTCAAATAGTCAAAACTCACACCTTGATGCTTTCGTCAAGTCACAACAAAAACAGAGATTTAGAACCAAACTTTTTCTTTTGGAAAAGGATTTTGAACCAACCGTATAAATCTCATATCATTTGCCTTCATCCAACCTGAAATTTCTTCCTTGAAACAAATCAAATCTTCACAAGTTCTTTCACCACCATTTTTGATTCAGAGCCCTGATGTGTAATTTCTTAACCTCTAACTAGCAAGTGCACTAGGTACAATTGTAGAGTAGCAGGCAAGAGGGTTGTCGATACCACGAGGACTAATTTTAATTACCAAAATTATTTTTTCGCCTTAATTTAAACCTATTCAATAAAATGTAATAAAAACAAAAACTAACTGCTAATTAAATTACTAAACCTTAACTTTTACCTTTAAAGATTTTCTTGACTAATTTATGTTCCAGTTGAATCATTTTCTAAAGTGTAATCCATTCTTTAACCCAAAATAATTAACTAGTTTCTATTCCAAACCGCTAAGGAAGAAATTCTCTATTTTAATTTTTACCCAATCCCTTGGCGTAGAAACCTAACTCGGTGTGACAAACTCCGTATACCTACGCAAATTTTAATCCATCGAGTCGCATTTAATTTCCTTAGAATTTTCTAGTTATCCACCCGTAGAAACCGAATCTATCCCTAGTCAATTTTACTACAGGTTCGTTGTTGACACGGTCTTAATTAAAATATTCACCTCCCGGTCCTTCGAAATTAATTATATGTTCTATCAATAGGTAGCTAATCTATTGACGCAATAAACACACCAACAACAATTAACGATTGGGATAATAAACTAGTAAATTAACTAAATCAAAGAGGGAAAACTAATACATTAAAACATCAAAACAATTCAACTGTCACAAAAACTAGCCAAGAAAATAGAAATTTAGCCACAAATCAAATTCATACTATCCATCAAATTCATGTATAATTGCATAAAGGAGCAGTAGAAAAAGAAACTGTGTATAAAACTGCACAAAACCGTGCCTCGAAAACCGCGCTGCTGGCTGCAGGGTGTCTCGCAGACTGCTACCGCTGACGAAAGGTAGCTGACGTGGCGCAATGCTGCCTCGCGAAACGCGCCTGGCTGATGGACTGCAAGCCCGCTGGCAGGAAGCTGCCTTTTCTTTTTCTCTTTCTTCTGATTTTGATGGCTTAGACAATATGACCTCGGAATGCGTGCAGCCTTAGGGAAAAAGTCCAAGGCGTGATGTTGCCCCTGGAGCTGAGTGCTCCCCCCTTCTTTTTATTTATCCCTAGCTATTTATAGGCGCATAATGCACAGAGAGAGCTTATCAGCTCCTTCTTTTTGCTCAACTGCTCGGAAATCTCATCAACAAATATATCTGATATTTTATTTAACAGCTTGATTCAATCTTTTGTTGAAGCTTATCTCTTCTTTTCTTTTTTTCCTGCAATATCAAATAAAATATGTAGTGTCCAACTAAAAATAAATAAATATTGCACTTAGCTAAATAACATAATTGTTAACATCATTTAAGTGGTAATTCGGTTAAACTCAGAAAATGAAGTTAATTTAGCTAACAAAATTAATATTTTCTATTTAATCACATGAACACTTCTATTCTTCAATTTGATTGTTATTATCAATTTTTAGCATCAATTTAGCCAAATATTGCTCGATATAAATAGTAGAGTGTATAAATAATGTGTATAAAAATTGATTATATCAACTACCCTCCACTTAGCATTTGATCGTCCTCGAGCAAATAAAATGACTTTAAAGAAAATATGCTTAATCTTCCTTCTAAAGAATATGCATCAGCGATGATTTCACATAAATAGTCACAAAGTACAATCGAAATAACCGACGGAATAATTTTATAACTCAAATATCAACTATACTTATCCCATGTAATCGAGGTGTGTGTGTAAATAGCCAATCTCGAGCTTTTAGTAGACAATCAGTTGAAATTATGCAAATTATGACTCATGAACATCCCATAAGCTTACTTTTCTTACTCGCTCTCCACTAATGTAGACGATTCAAGTCAACGAAGATCAAGTAGGACTTTTAAGCTTGTAATGTTAGGCCAAGGACTTGGTTTCACGAAGGATAAGGGATTCAAAGAAAAATAATTTAAGAGAGCTTGCAACAAAATGGCGTGCACATGAAACAGACTCTTTTTACAATTCAAAAATCCTCTCCATCTTTTGAGAACAAATCACCAAAATCAATTTCAAGCTTTTTATATCATCGGCCATATAATTGTTTTTTTTCCTTTTCTTTGGCCGTCTTTTTTCATCATTTTTCTTTTTCTTTTTCATTCTTCGGACTTTTCTTTTTTCTTTTTCATCACCATTCCCTTGTAATGACATATTTGTACACCCTTTCGACCCCATCTCATCATCGTAACCCACTATCTTTATCCCAAATGTAATGATAATGCCATATAAGCTCTCTTAAATAGGGACATATAAGGATATACATTTTTATCAAGTAGGCTAAAATGGAAAGTTAATGAGGTTTAACAACAAAGAAAATCGAATGGGGTCTCACCATTCTTAATAAATAGGCTCAAAAAGGGTACTAGGGATAAAACGATTATAGGGATAGCTTGAAAAGCTCAAACGGTCCAAAGAACGCCTATGACTGTCATCTCTAAGTCAACTTGAAATCATCTAATAATTTCGCCTCGAGAAGTAATGAAGTAAGTTCTAGAATGACACAAAATACATGATAAGCATAATTCTTCACTACCATCCACAAATCACAAGATCATGGCTACACGTGCTCAAAATGTCTCAAATTATATGGAATAAAATATATTCAACATTGAATCAATTCATCATTCCAAAGGTATTTCTCATGTATTAGGTAACTATATATGCAAAATATTCTCATCAACATATTCATAGAAGATCAAAAACTTTAAAAATAACGTACATTTAAGCATTTTTCTTTTCAGATACATCAAAAATCATGCATTAGACGAATCATGCATAAATCACGCCCCCTACCCTCCACTTAGACATTAACATTATCCTTAATGTAAAAAATAAAAAGCATAGGGGCAAGAAACTTAGCTGATTTGATGCAACGCCATCTCTCAATATTGCAATGAGTCACATACACGCAAATGTAAACCAACTTCGGCCAACAACTTTTCCAACGGTCTTGCAATCTTTATTCCTACAAAACAAAACCAAAACAAAGACGCATAACACGGAAAAAATATGACTCTAAAACAATAACCATGACTAAAGCTTGCAAGAAAAAAAATTGAAACATTCATTGCTCATCAGCCTCTGAATGTATTTCAATGAAAAAACTTGCAACCTTTTGACACTAACACAATTGAACACAAAAACAATAAATAGGACAAAGGAAAGAAATAGTTCTGAATTTATAGTCTACAGCTCGACTTTCAACAATCTAGGCTCAAATAGGGGTAAGATCTTGAAGTGACCAAACCTCTTTCGCAAACTCCGTAGGATCCATCTTATCGAAATAATGCTTCAACCTCTGCCCATTGACCACAAACGTTCTTTGATCATCAGCTTGAATCTCAATTGCTCCAGAGGGAAATACTTTGGTGACTATGAAAGGGCCAGACCATCTCGACCTCAACTTACCAGGAAACAACTTCAAACGAGAATTATAAAGCAAGACCTTTTGACCAATAGAGAACTCTCGATCCAATATGTTTTTATCATGCAATAACTTAGTTCTCTCTTTGTACAGAACAGCATTCTCATAAGCTTGCAATCTAAACTCCTCTACCTCATTCAATTGAAGCAATCTTTTTTCTTGAGCAGATTTCACATCAAAATTTAAGAACTTTATAGCCCAATACGCCTTATGCTCCAATTCAACAGGTAGGTGACAAGCTTTTCCAAACACAAGCTTATAGGGTGATGTACCTATAGGAGTCTTAAATGCAGTTCTATAAGCCCATAATGAGTCATCCAACTTCATCGCCCAGTCTTTCCTATAGGCATTCACCGTCTTCTCTAAAATTCTTTTTAACTCCCTATTGGATACCTCGACTTGGCCACTCGTCTGAGGATGGTATGGGGTAGCAATCTTATGGTGTACATTGTACTTGGCTAACAAAGCTCTTAATTCTTTATGTCTAAAGTGAGTGCCCTCGTCACTAATCAATGCCCTAGGGGTACCGAATCGTGAAAAAATATTTTTCTTTAAGAACTTCGTAACCACCTTAGTGTCATTAGTAGGAGCAGCAACTGCTTCAACCCACTTCGACACATAGTCTACAGCCACAAGAATATACTTGTTGTTATAAGACGATGGAAAAGGCCCCATAAAATCTATGCCCCAAAGGTCAAAAATTTCACATTCAATTATGTTGTTTAATGGCATCTCATGTCTCTTCGATATATTTCCTACCCTTTGGCATCTATCACACTGCTTTACATAATTTTGTGAATCTCTAAAAAGCGTAGGCCAATAAAAACCACATTCTAAAACTTTACTCGCAGTCCTGTAAGCACCAAAATGTCCCCCTACCCGACCATCGTGACAATGAGACAATATGTCCATCTGGTCCCACTCTGGTACACATCTCCTTATAACATTATCACTACATATCTTGAACAAATAAGGATCTTCCCAATAATAATGTTTCAGTTCGTGAAAGAATCTTTTCTTTTGTTGGTGGGTGAATTTAGCAGGGATATACTTACTTGCTAGATAATTCGCAAAAGGAGCAAACCAAGGGGCTTTACCTGCTAGGGAATATGAAATGGCAGTGCTATTTGAAATAGAACCCACTATGACACTTTCTGGGAAAGTATGCAATACTGGACCATTTAGGGGATAAATCTCATCTAAAAGCAACAACTTCTCAGTGGGAAATTCTTCATTAATTTCTCTCTCGGGTATATCGTTTTCCCCAATTTGTAGTCTGGACAGGTGGTCAGCTACCACATTTTCAGAACCTTTTTTATCCTTGATGGTCATGTCAAATTCCTGAAGAAGCAGAATCCATCGAATTAGTCTTGGCTTTGATTCTTTCTTACTTAGCAGATACTTAAGTGCAGAATGATCAGTGTAGACTATCACTTTAGTACCAACCAAGTATGCTCTAAACTTGTCAAATGCAAAGACAATAGCTAACAACTCTTTCTCAGTAGTTGCGTAGTTAATTTGAGCTGAATTTAATGTGCGACTTGCATAATAGATAGGACGAAAAATCTTATCTTTTCTTTGTCCTAGAACAGCCCCTACAGTAAGGTCGCTCGCATCACACATTAACTCAAAAGGTAGATTCCAATCAGGAGCAACTAAAATTGGTGCAGTTATCAATTTTTCCTTTAAAATTTCAAAAGCTTCATAACATTCACCAGAAAAGTTGAAGGGAACGTCTTTCACAAGCAATTGTGTTAATGGTTTGGCAATTTTCGAAAAGTCTTTTATGAATCTTCTATAAAAACCAGCATGACCTAGAAATCCCCTTAACGTTTTCAAGTTAGTGGGTGGCGCTAACTTGGCAATCACATCAACTTTTGCCTTATCAACTTCCATTCCGTTATGAGATATCTTATGTCCTAGCACAATTCCTTCTTGAACCATTAGATGACATTTTTCCCAATTTAGGACTAAGTTTGTATCTTCACAACGTTGTAAAACCTTAGCTAAGTTATTCAGGCAATTGTCAAAAGATGATCCAAACACAGAGAAATCATCCATAAATTTCTCTACCATGTCAGAAAAAATAGATAGCATGCATCGCTGGAATGTTGCTGGGGCATTACAGAGACCAAATGGCATTCTTCGATATGCAAAAGTTCCATATGGGCATGTAAAAGTTGTTTTTTCTTGATCTTCAGGGGCTATAGCAATTTGAAAATAGCCTGAATAGCCATCAAGAAAACAGTAATATGCATGACCACAAAGTCTCTCAAGCATTTGGTCAATGAAAGGTAGTGGAAAATGATCCTTTCTAGTTACTTCGTTTAGTTTTCTATAATCGATACACATTCTCCAACTAGTAACTAGGCGAGTAGGAATCAATTCATTATTTTCATTTTCCACAACCGTAACCCCACCTTTTTTAGGGACGACTTGAACCGGGCTTACCCATTCACTATCTGAGATAGGAAAGATTATTCCCATGTCTAGCAATTTGATTATTTCTTTTTTAACCACATCTTGCATTATTGGGTTTAATCTCCTTTGAGGTTGAACTACAGATTTAAAGTCGTCTTCCAATAATATTTTATGCATGCAAACAGTTGGACTTATTCCTTTAATATCTGCCATTTGCCAGCCAAACGCTTCCTTATGTTCTCTCAACACCCTAAGCAATTTCTCTTCTTCTAGCCTACTTAGGGAAGACGAAATGATTAAGGGCAACGTTTTATCCTCATTCAGAAAGATGTACTTCAAGTTGGAAGGCAAAGGCTTCAATTCTAAGTCAACGGGTGGTTCTTCAATGCTTGATTTTGTTTTAGGCCCTTTCAATTCAAGTTCCAAAAATTTGAATTTTGTGTTATACCCAAGTTGATTAGCTTCAAGAAGACAAATTTCTTCATTCGTTTCATCACTATTCTTGTCAGATACAATACAATTTTTAATAGGATCATCAGATGCATTATCTCGCCAGAAATCAGCTACTACAGTATTCATTACATCAATAGAGTAACATGATTTCTTTTCATTTGGATATTTCATTGCTTCAAATACATTAAAAGTTACACATTCATCCCCTACTCTCAGCATTAGTTCACCTTTTTGGACATCTATCAAAGTTCTTCCAGTGGCTAAGAATGGTCGACCAAGTATTAGGGGCATATCATTATCTTCTTCCATATCCAAGACAACAAAGTCAACAGGAAAAATAAATTTATCAACTTTAACCAACACATCTTCAATGATTCCCCTAGGATATTTAATTGATCGATCAGCCAATTGAAGAGTGATATTGATTGCTTTTACTTCGCCTAGTCTTAACTTTTTGAAGATAGAATAAGGCATCAAATTTATGCTAGCTCCTAAATCACAGAGTACATTATTGAAACGGAAATCGCCTATATAACAAGGAATCTTAAAGCTTCCAGGATCTTTAAGTTTTTGAGGCAATTTGTTTTGTAGGACGGCTGAGCATTCTTCATTCAAAAGTATCTTCTCACATTCTTGCAATTTCTTCTTACTTGATAGAATGTCCTTTAAGAATTTGGCGTATTTAGGCATTTGTGATATCACCTCAACAAATGGTAAATTCACCTCTAATTTCTTAAAAATTTCCAAGAATTTCTTAAACTGAGGATTATCTTTTGGAGGTTCAACAATTTGAGGGAATGGCAACGACTTGTAATCTACTTCTTCATTATTGTACATTGCCCTTTTACCATTTCTTTTAAGTTCAAGGTTTTCATTCTTAGATGATGAATTCATATCTTTTTCATTAAGGTTTTCATCATTCTCTTCAACTTCTTCAGGTGTTGTATTTATTGGATCAATCGATTGCTGAGTTTGAGATTGTTTTGGAAATTTTTCAACAATTCTAGGATAAACTGGTTCACTCAACTCTCTTCCATTTCTAAGAGTGATTGCATTCAATTCTTTCGGATTTACTTCAGTGTTGCTAGGAAGGTTCCCTTGAATTCTGTTTGACAACAGATTTGCCATTTGTCCGACTTGGTTTTCCAAATTTTTGATTGATGATTCTTGACTCTTTATCAAGGCTTCTTGATTTTGGAATCTTGCTTCAGAGCTTGATATAAATTTTGCCAAGATATCTTCAACATTTATCTTTTTCTCTTGATTATTTGGAAAACCAGGAGGATGTCCTATATTCTGAGGTCGATTCCAAGAATTTGCATTGTTTCTCCATGAGTTATTGTAGGTATTAGGGTATGGATTTGTAAATCTTTGATTTTGACCTACAAAATTTGCTTCACTTGGACAGAAATTTTCACTTGTGCTTGGTATTTGATTTTGTGGGCAATGATTTAACACATGATTGCCACCACAATTTTCACAAGTTATTTTACCGCCAATGCCTAAACTTTTTGAAATTAGGGAGAGTTGTGCCAAGATGGCGGAGTTTGTGTCAAGCTCTAATACAGAAGCTCTCTTAGGATTGCTTCGTTCATTTGGCCATTGACAACCCGTTGAGGCCATCTCTTCAAAGAGATTCCATGCCTCATCGGGTGGTTTTCTCATTATGCTACCCCCACTGGCAGCATCTACCATTGCCCTAGCGCTATTTTCCATACCGTTATAAAATATTTGGACTTGCATCCACTTTGGTAGTTCATGGTGTGGGCACCTTCTTAAGTAGTCCTTAAATCTCTCCCATGCTTCATATAAAGATTCCCCACTATCTTGAACAAAATTTGTTATATCGTTTCTAAATTTCATAGTTTTAGATGGTGGAAAATATTTGGTTAAGAAACTTGAAGCCAATTGGTCCCAAGTAGTGATAGAACCTGGGGGTAGAGAATTAAGCCAAGCTTTTGATTTATCTTTTAGGGTAAATGGGAAGAGTCTTAGCCTTATAGCATCATCAGTTACTCCATTTTGTTTAAATGTGTCACATATTTCTAAAAAGTTAGAAATATGTGCATTAGGATCTTCACTTGATAAGCCATAAAATTGAACAGATTGTTGGATCATTTGTATTACTGCAGGTTTAATTTCAAAATTGTTTGCAGCTATAGTGGGTCTACGTATGGCTGGGGCAGCTCCCTCTACCCTAGGTGTTGCATAATCTCTAAGGCACCTTTGGGCTTCTTGATTATTATCTGCCATTTCGATTGTTTCAATTTCTAACTCTTCTCGGGTTTCTTGGATATTAACTCTTTGTGAGTTAATTTTTTCTTGCCTTACTATTTTTCGGTTATGTCTAGCAGTACCCTCAATATTAGGATCGTATAGTAAAGGCTCGTGGGAACTACGTGTCATAAACTATTAATCTAATTACTAAAAGCAACACAATACAGAAAATAAAAGAATAAATAAGAAAACAAAAGAACACAGCGAAAGGAAAGAGAAAAAATAAATAAATAACACTAACTTAAAACTAATAACAAAAGCGATAAGAAACAGAAAGAGAAAAGGGGAAAAAACAAAGCAAAACAGCCTAAAAACTAAAAATGATAAAATAATTATATAGGACAATCAAATATTTATATGTTTACGCGAACAGTGAACAGCATCTTTCGAAAACTTTTTTCTTGTATATATATTTATATAATGATAAATTACTTTGGCTTAATCTAAAGACTAATAATAATTATATGATATTAAAATCTAGTCCCCGGCAACGGCGCCAAAAACTTGATGTGTAATTTCTTAACCTCTAACTAGCAAGTGCACTAGGTACAATTGTAGAGTAGCAGACAAGAGGGTTGTCGATACCACGAGGACTAATTTTAATTACCAAAATTATTTTTTCGCCTTAATTTAAACCTATTCAATAAAATGTAATAAAAACAAAAACTAACTGCTAATTAAATTACTAAACCTTAACTTTTACCTTTAAAGATTTTCTTGACTAATTTATGTTCCAGTTGAATCATTTTCTAAAGTGTAATCCATTCTTTAACCCAAAATAATTAACTAGTTTCTATTCCAAACCGCTAAGGAAGAAATTCTCTATTTTAATTTTTACCCAATCCCTTGGCGTAGAAACCTAACTCGGTGTGACAAACTCCGTATACCTACGCAAATTTTAATCCATCGAGTCGCATTTAATTTCCTTAGAATTTTCTAGTTATCCACCCGTAGAAACCGAATCTATCCCTAGTCAATTTTACTACAGGTTCGTTGTTGACACGGTCTTAATTAAAATATTCACCTCCCGGTCCTTCGAAATTAATTATATGTTCTATCAATAGGTAGCTAATCTATTGACGCAATAAACACACCAACAACAATTAACGATTGGGATAATAAACTAGTAAATTAACTAAATCAAAGAGGGAAAACTAATACATTAAAACATCAAAACAATTCAACTGTCACAAAAACTAGCCAAGAAAATAGAAATTTAGCCACAAATCAAATTCATACTATCCATCAAATTCATGTATAATTGCATAAAGGAGCAGTAGAAAAAGAAACTGTGTATAAAACTGCACAAAACCGTGCCTCGAAAACCGCGCTGCTGGCTGCAGGGTGTCTCGCAGACTGCTACCGCTGACGAAAGGTAGCTGACGTGGCGCAATGCTGCCTCGCGAAACGCGCCTGGCTGATGGACTGCAAGCCCGCTGGCAGGAAGCTGCCTTTTCTTTTTCTCTTTCTTCTGATTTTGATGGCTTAGACAATATGACCTCGGAATGCGTGCAGCCTTAGGGAAAAAGTCCAAGGCGTGATGTTGCCCCTGGAGCTGAGTGCTCCCCCCTTCTTTTTATTTATCCCTAGCTATTTATAGGCGCATAATGCACAGAGAGAGCTTATCAGCTCCTTCTTTTTGCTCAACTGCTCGGAAATCTCATCAACAAATATATCTGATATTTTATTTAACAGCTTGATTCAATCTTTTGTTGAAGCTTATCTGTTCTTTTCTTTTTTTCCTGCAATATCAAATAAAATATGTAGTGTCCAACTAAAAATAAATAAATATTGCACTTAGCTAAATAACATAATTGTTAACATCATTTAAGTGGTAATTCGGTTAAACTCAGAAAATGAAGTTAATTTAGCTAACAAAATTAATATTTTCTATTTAATCACATGAACACTTCTATTCTTCAATTTGATTGTTATTATCAATTTTTAGCATCAATTTAGCCAAATATTGCTCGATATAAATAGTAGAGTGTATAAATAATGTGTATAAAAATTGATTATATCATATCGTCCAATTGCAAGATCCCCTTTTGTTTCTTGAACTTTTTTCTTTTAGTACATTAAGAAAACCCCACAAAAACCCATCTTCAAATTCTTGACCTTTATATGATTACATTTTGTCTGGATTGTTTAACTAAAGATCTTCAGGAAACACATTCTTTCGCCTCCACTTAGCTATGCCATCTTCTCCGAAATACTTTACTGCACGCCCTTCATCATCTAATCCGCGAAGATCAGCTCTAATAACACTATGTTTTCTGATTGGTCTCGCCGGTTTGTTTTTGGGTTTTGTTGCAATTTCGAAACGAGTTTTAGTGCAAGATTGTAAATACGGTAGGCCCTTAACGGTGTCAGTGGCTTGGGATAGAAAATCAAGAAGTGGTAGTAATAGTAATGGGGATAATGGGAGTTTAGATGGTGGGCAAGAGAGGTATAAAGCTATGGGCTTTGTGGGTATTTTTACAGGGTTCGGTTCCGCTGGCCGCCGGCGAGCTTTGCGCCAGACTTGGTTTCCCTCTGATCATCAAAGTCTTACACGGTATGATTATTTCTTTATCTGATTTTGCTATTTGAAGTTGTACTAGCTGTGTTTTCTTGTCTTTCTTTCTTTTCTTTTTTTCCTGTGCTTTTTCTTTTTCCCTTTTTTGTGGGGCTTTAATGAACTTTGGGAGGGAGAAGTGGTACGTTTGCATGAGGGATCTTGGATTTGATCTCATTTATGGAAATCTTGATGATGGGAAGAGCTAATCTTCTAAACGTTGATGTTGCATGTGGTTTCTTGCGAGTTTATGTCTTTTTTTAATTGATTTGAGTAAGACAGAGTTCTGCGTTCCTGTACCTTTTTCCTTTGTAGTAAGGGACATGGCAAAGGGATCAGTATGTTTTTCCTTTAATCCGCGTAACTGGGTTGCCTTTGTAGCCTTAATGTGGTATCTTCATTGAAGTTCTGCTTTTCTGGTTATATTGAATTGTCCTTGTGCATGCTGACAGACAAATAGATAACAGGTTTTGCTACTTTATAGCTAGATTTCAAGGGATGAAACAACAGTTAGCTCGCATGCTATTCATTTTAAGTCTATGTTCCTTTGGAAATGAATGTTAAATGCATTATTTTTTTTTCCGTTATTGGGGTAGCTAAGTACACTTATAGAACAGGGTGTGAAGTTCAAGTTGAGCTTGTGTGAAGTTGTGTTAAAATTGGGGTATTTTGAAGTGACGCAATGCCTTGCCAGGGCCTGCTTTGTCATATCTTAGAGGTGGGGGAATGACATGTTTGCTCTATAACTGTCAAAAAGCTGTGTTTCCGAAAGAAGATTTATCTCTTTGCTTAAAGCCACTTATACTTGGAAAGATATGACAAGCCAGGCTGTTTGCTGGAACTGTTATGTATTTATAAAGTACTATAGCTATATATGTGCTTACCTGCACAAGGTTGGACTTAAAGTTCAAAACTGTTAATTGCAATGTGTATTAGAAATGAATTGAAGTGTCCTCCAATAGAGATGACATATCATAATTACATGGTTCTCTATTTTATTTGCCATGTGATCAGAGAAGTTCTGATCGCAAAATGTAGAAAAATTATGCTTCTACTGTAACTGCAGGTTGGAAGAGGCTACTGGCTTGGTATTCAGATTTGTGATTGGAAGAACTAGTGATAAATCAAAGATGTCAGAACTGAGGAAGGAGGTAGCTGAATATGACGACTTCATGCTGTTAGATATAGAAGAGGAGTATAGTAAGCTCCCGTACAAAACGTCAGTGCTTGTTTGTCTTGTTCTGACAGTTACCTTCTGGCAGGTAATTGTTCTTTTATTTACATTCTGATGCTATGTTTGGCAGATTGGCTTTCTTCAAAGCTGCTTATGCACTTTATGATTCTGAGTTTTATGTCAAAGCTGATGATGACATATACATGAGACCAGGTTAGTGATTCAGGAATTCAACTCACTGTGTTTGGAGATGTTCTTTTGTTTCCCTTGTAAGAATTTATTTATGGGTGTGCACATATGTTCTGTTGCCAATTTAACATCACTTTTTTTGTTTCATCCTATTTTACAGACCGCCTTGCTCTCCTCTTAGCAAAAGAACGTCCTCATTCCCAAACATACCTTGGCTGCATGAAGAAAGGTCCAGTTTTCACTGATCCAAAGCTTAAATGGTTAGTATTGGCATTCTTGCTTTTGTCGCCATTATATTTTTGATAGTGAGATCTCCAACTGACTTTTGAAAGAAGTTCCGTAGAAGTGTGTCATTTGATTAGAATCGGCGAATTCGAAATTACACGGTCATCAATGTCTGGTGCTATTGCAATCATGAAATTCATGTTTATTGTCCCTGTTCATAGGGGGAAATCGTTCTAAAAGAAAATTGTGGTGGTGGAATGGGACAGGTGTCTTTTCTCTTCCACCACCCCCGGGCGCCGGGTGATAAGGCAAATCATTTTTTTAACAGAAAGGAAAAAAGAATGTCATTTGGACAGTGTAATTTAGAGGTGACAAACAGGTCGTGTTTCGTGTTTTTCGTGTTTCGGATAACAAAATACTAGACCCATACCTGACCCGTTTTCTTCGCTTGTACGGAAGTGGATACCCAAACCTGTACATGTCAGGTTTCCTGTCGTGTATCAGGTATACTCATAAACTTGACAAGTACAAATATTTCAGGTCGTGTACGGGTCATTTCGTATATGTTTCAGTTATTTTCAGGTTTCATATATTTTTTAGGTTTCATGTATTTAAACCGACTACTATTACAATGTATTATTGAAACAACAATAGGTCCAGAACCAATGGTCTATGTGTAGGGGGGGGGGCGAAGCGAGAAGTGAGAAGAGTGAATGAAGAGAGGAGAAATAGAGAATGAATGGTTATGGGGTAGGGGCGGTGCCGCGGCGGGGGAAATTACAGAGGGTAAGAAGGAAGGGAAAGGGATGATTGAATGAAGAGATGAGAAATGGAGAATGAATGGTTAGGGGTAGAGGCGGCGGGGGACAATTGCAGAGGGTAAGAAGGAAACGATTATTTTTTAGGTTTTAGATTTTCTTTTTCTATTTTATAGTTTTTACTTTAATATTTTATAATTTATATTTAAAATATGTTTAAAAAAATCGGGTATGACGGGTATAATTGGGTAACCCGCGGGTGTACCTGGCAAGGCTATACTCATACCCGCGAGTAGCATGTCAGGTTCGGATCGTATTCTCGTGTCGTGTCTGAAATTGTCACCCCTAGTGTAATTCAGGGCATTTTCCCTCTAGTTTGTGCTATAAGCTTGTCATGCTAAGCTGTTAAGCATATTTGAACTGTTGGCTAGTGAAAGCGTATGTCCATATGTGAGTAATAAGCCTTGAATGGTGAGGGAACTTTGTGTACATCATGTTACCTCTAGCTGCAAGATAGTGAATATTGTCCTAGTCTACTAACTTTTCATTAAAATGGGGAAATTACACTTAGACCCATGTGGTTTGGCTTAATTCTAAAAACATCACCTCTCGTTTGGAATTATACATTTACCTCCCCTATAGTTTGAGTTAAAAAAACACCGGCCAATTTCCGGCAAAACCACAGGGGGTAAACATGCCGGAAATTAGTCGGTGCCTTTTTAACCCAAACCATAAGAGAGGTAAATGTATAATTCCAAACGAGAGGGGAGGTTTTTGGAATTAAGCCAAACCACAGGGGGTCTAAGTGTAATTTTTCTTTTGCGCTTGCATAATGAAAATTAGAGATAATAACGATATTCAATGCATGAATGCTTATATATATATATATATATATATATATATATATATATATATGTATATGCATATATAACTGAATCTAAATGAATGAAAAATAAATTTTGTTCTTTTTATATTAAAGACGTTAAAACGTATGTGTTTTATTAAGTGAGTAGAAAATAAATGATATATATGTGTGTGTGTGTGTGTGTGTGTGTGTGTGCATATAAAATTGAATAGAATTTAATGAAACATAAAATTTGTCATGTATGTGTGTTATTAAGTGAATAGAACTGAATAGAAAATAAATATTATATATATATATATATGTGTTTGTGTGTCTATATATATATATATATATATATATATATATATATATATATATATAATTGAATAGAATTTAATGAAACATAAAATTTGTCCTTTTTAGGGAAAATTACACTTAGACCCCTTGTGGTTTGGCTTAATTCTAAAAACCTCCCCTTTCGTTTGGAATTATACATTTACCCCCCTATGGTTTGGGTTAAAAAGGCACCGGCTAATTTCAGGCATGTTTACCCCCTATGCTTTTGCCAGAAATTGGCCGGTGCGTTTTTAACCCAAACTAGGGGAGGTAAATGTATAATTTCAAACGAGAGGGGAGGTTTTTAGAATTAAGCCAAACCACAGGGGGTCTAAGTGTAATTTTCCCTAAAATGGGACTGATGACTTCATTAGCTTTAGGCAACTGTTACTTGTAGGCTTAGAGATCATAGGGCGTTGTACTTTTCCTGTACAGAAGATTTCTCTTTCATGAAGCAGGGAACTTATCAACAATAAGGCTAATTATTATTTAAACAAGCAGGGGAAAGAGAGGGCAAGGAAGTCCAGTTAAAATACAATCAACGGACTATAAGTTCCCCCTCCCCCCCCCCCCCCCCCCTTTTTTTTTTTTTAACTTAACAACTAGATCATTCAATTCATCATGCACTCCTCTTACATACAATACCATCGCCTTTTCCTTATCTTTTGGGGCAACTATGCCAACTCAACTTAAATTCCAATAAGAAAGTAGCGAACTTTTGACCATGAATGTGGAATAAGACTTGATACTTATTTCTCTCATTCTTATTGAATATATATGACATGTTCCTTTCGCAGGTATGAACCACTAGGACATCTATTAGGCAAGGAATACTTTCTTCACGCTTATGGTCCACTTTATGCTCTATCTGCTGATGTTGTAGCCAGTTTGGTTGCCTTGAGAAACAACAGGCAAGTTTACTTGATTTGACTAATGCGTGGTGCAGGAGGGTGTTTCTCACTAGTCTCTCTCCTACTCCATTTGAAAAAGGATTGTCGAGTACACGTGACATGTTAAATGGAGCTGCTTCTTCCACCAACATCGCCCTTGTGGGGTGGGGGTGGGGTTGGGGGCGAGCAGTTATGCGTGTAGCAAATGGTTTTAGTTCGTTGTTTTAGGTCTTCTCCAATTTTTTTGCAACGTGCTCAGTGTTTTGTTTGAAATGTTCAGTTTCCGGATGTTCAGTAACGAGGATGTTACAATTGGTGCTTGGATGCTCGCAATGAATGTAAATCACGAGAACAATCATTTGCTATGTGAATCAGAGTGTACTTCCTCATCCATTGCTGTGTGGGACATCCCGAAGTGTTCAGGTTAGTCAATAAGGTTCAATAAAAATATTTACCTTAAGTGGAGCGATCACTCTGCTGTGCAATGCTAATTGGCTTCTAGCTATTGTTACAGCCATTAAAAGGCAAGTCAGTTAGTTGTTGATAGTTTCTATACTCTTTTGACATATTCCCTGAGTTTTGGTTTATGTTACATATGAAATTTAATATGATAATTATGATGTCCAGTAGTTGTAGTGGTTAAGAGGGCTAGTCACGCTTATCTCCCTCATACTTTGTCCTTTGAATAAATCCGAAGGTCAAGAAACACCAAATTTCCATTCCAAGTACCCAAAAGTGTGACGACCCTCCTCGTTTTGTCTGCCAATATACTTTTAGGTCAACTCTTTTGTATACTGCTTCTACCCTCCTTATTTCACTGTTTGCATTCTTCCCTAGACTTCTGTCATCTCTCAGACAGTTTTCTTGAACCCATCCACATGCCCATGTACCGTGAAAAATGATGGGATTGGAGACAATCTCCTCTCTTGTCTCCGCTCCGCTCGTGAAAGAGACTGTCTGTTGTTTAACGTTAGTACTCAATCCCTGCTATCTCTAGTGCTGAGCTATTTCTCTTATTGGGTGATGACTAATTGATATTTCAAAAGAAAAAAGAGACATACTTAAAGGTCTACGGCTGTCCAGACCTCAACGGAAAACTTGTCTCCTTATCACCTTTTTTGAGCACTTTCCCACATGACCTTTAGACAACAGTGATTGGTTTTCTTAAACTGCCCCGGCTGCTAAACTTCTGCTCTAATCAGACACCATTTGGTGAATCCCTCATTCCCTTGCATTTCCATGATTTTCCATGAAGAAGGGTAATTCAGAATTTCGGATTATGAATAGAAATTTGTCGATTTAACTATTGTCTGAGTGTTGATAGGTTGGGATGTTGTTACCCATCTGACAATGGAGGAAAAGAACTCAAAAAATTCTGTATTCTGTTTCGATGCTTTTGTTTTGTTTTCTTAACGATCAGTTATAAGGGAAATTGGTTGTAAGATATTACCATCTTCCCTAGTAAACAATAAGAGGTAGTTTAATTTTTCGTGTGAGTTGAATAAAGCACAAAACAACAACATTAACTCATTGCTTTGGAGGCTCTCGCTTATGGCGGGATATGGGGGGTTGGATGTACGCAACCATACCCATGTATTAGAAACACACAGAGGTTGTTTCCCAATGACCGACCTATAATGGAAATTGCGTGAAGCTGTGTCGATCAACTGCTACTTCACATAAGAAGCGTAATCAATTTAGTGAGCCATTTTGCTTTATTCCATCATATTCCAAATTCAATGAAGAATGTGTCCTTGAATAAAGCACAAAACAAGACCAGAGACGACGTAATCAAGGCATGTGTTTTTCAGGACTGTGTGAACCAGAGAAAAAGATGCCAGAACTCCATGCACTAGATATTTGCTCTAAGAGCCCAACCATCCCCACCAATGATGATGACCGATGATTAGCAGCAACGCAACAAGCAAGTACCTTGATCTTGATATCTGGAGAGTTGTTTTGCCTTCTTGGAATTAATTCTGCACTCAAACCTCTCTCCAACTGAACCATGATACTTTATAAGAGGTATGACCAGCATTTTTTGTGCTTCTGGACAGAGTCTTGTGATGATATGACCACCACATTTTTCTGTTGTATCATATCCTGATCCCTTTGATTATGCAAGAAGGAATATACCTGTTTTCTTGAAGCAACTATAAGTCTTAGAATCTGATTCTTATTAGTAAGTTCTTGTATCTTTAGCTTGCCTTTTTTCCCCAGTATAACAGGTCAATTTTCGAATGGAGAATATACCGACAATATTTTTCTACATGGAATTCCTCTGCACGGTTCATGGTTTTCCTTTTCGTCTGTTCAACGATTTTGTGTTTGGTCACTGTTACATTAGAATGAATGTGTGATTACACAATAGTTTAAGCCCTATTAGAAAATAGAAAAGAAGTTTAAACTAAGTGAGCATCAGGTCACATGGAATCCGGTGTTACTATAACCACTATTACTTGAAAAGCGAAAATAGATTATTGATTATAAGCTGCGTTTTGTAACCGAATAGAGCCGCGGATCTCACTGAAAGCAAACTCTCTATTCCTTAAGATGGATATATTGTTTGTCTGTCTCTTACCCTCTTTACACCTTAGCGATATCATTTGTTGTTGTTGTGATATATTGGGTATGGTTGTTGTTTTGTAGCTATAAGGCAAAATAGACAGGCCATGTCTCCCTAAGCTTGTACAACATATCCAATCCGGAAATTTTGGACGTGTGATTGAGTTTTAACTTTGAAATCTTAATGGGACAGAAGCCCGATGGGCCTTTTACTAATAGAGTTTCGTTTCTCTCCACAATCTTGGTTGGAAGGCTTTCTATTGTCTTGTAGTGTCAGTTAAAATAATACATGCATGCATACAGACACAATCAAAACCTAATTAAAACCAAATTCAGTGTATGAAGTTTGACAATTTTATTTTAAGTGGTGTGTGACTAACTGTATGTTCGATCACGTGTGACAATAATAGTAGAATGTAGGGAGTATTGGAATCCAAGTGTATGGGGCCTTTTTGTGGACTTAGCTCCTTGCACTCCTAGGAGTTAGAAAGAGACAAAAACCTGGAAATTATGAATGAAATTTCACGCACAACCAATGTTGAATCTAGTGTATGCATAACTTTAGTATAGGAAATGGAGCTCAGTTAACTTCAACTTATTCTGATACGACTATTATTACAAAAATTGTATTTTGAATCCCCAAATCATGAATTCACACATGCTACATTAAAGTGAACGCCGGCTAATTAATAGGGGTGGTAATTTCTGAGACAACATATCAAGTCGATATGAACTAAATTCGATTTTCGGAGATAGGATCCCCTCACCGCAAGGGGGGTGCGGTGACGCGTGACCGCGCGACACATGGCAGCAAGGGGGAGTGGTGAGGCTAGATGAGAGTCACATGCATCTAACCTCACCACCCCCTTGCTGCCATGTGTCACGTGGTCACAAAGGGGGTGAGGAAAGTGGGGGTGAGGAGATCCCAACCCCGATTTTCGTGGGTTTAGGTTTGACATTTTTGAATTTGGGTCAAAATCATATCAAATCCGCCTAGTACGTAGGTTGACCTATCTGTACCGCTAAACTCGATACGAACTTGATCAGTCAAACGTCAATTTGACACATCGGTACGTTAAACTTGACACAAAGCGACCTATCAAATCTAAAAATAACTTGTCAAATATGATATTCTAAACCCGTTAATTTGCTAAACTAAAAATCGGGTTGACAGGTTAATGCGAACATGGCATGACATTTTAGGTTTAGATTTGTCTTTTGAAATCCGTCAACTCGTTAACTAGAATTCGACATGTTTGTCATCCTTAATGATTAACCTACTAGGTTCATGAATAGAAACCTCGAGAGAAAATAGATGCCAAAAGGTTTCCTACAGTGTCAGTCGGTCAAGGTTTTGCTTATTTATGTACGTCATTTTAATAATATAGATGTTAGAATAGACGTAAACACATACACATGCATTTGACCAGTAAATACATATATCAATCCTAATTTTTTACGTAGTATATGCAATCATATCATGTATGATATTAGAATCCTATACTTTCATAAACAAAGTGTATCCATATTATTAAAGTAATAACAAACGAATATCAAAATTCTTGTGCGAATCTCACGAGAACCTACGCTATTATAGGGAACGGGATTCAGTGACGCACACGGGGAGGGACGCGGCCCGCGGGTAACACTACCAATGGGTGGCTGATAGTGTCTCCCTGTAAAAGCAAAAAAAAATCCGTAAAGTTGGACACGTGTCAGCAACCCATTGGTGGCGTCACCCGCCTCCTCAATGATTATGTAGTTCCTCAAGGAATTTTTTTTTTTATATTTCTGTTATGCAGTTCCTCAAGGATTATGCAGCTTTTGGTACATTAAATATTTTGCTTTAGACATAAAATTTTACCGCTGGAAGGCTGATATTCTTTATGCTGCTACCTAATTATAGTTGAAAAGTGAAGCCAAATTCTGATCTGGGTGGTCCTTCTTCTTCCCCTCATTTATGCACATTTTGTGTCACCATAATGCGTCCATGTCAACAGTCATGATCCAAGTATGGTTTTCTTGGTCTAAAAAAAAGTTATAATAAAAAAGCCAAGGGTTCCCCCCCCCCCTACTTATATGTAAGTACGTACATGCATACGAGATAGGATCCTCGTGTGGTGACGCGTAACCGCGCGACACGTGGCAGCAAGGGGTAGTGAGGTTAGATGCAGGTGACCTTCATCTAGCCTCACCACTGACCCTTACTGCCATGTGTCGTGTGGTCACAAGGGGGTGAGGAAAATGAGGGTGAGGAGATCCCAACCCATGCATACATATACATATGTACACATACAAATACATATACGTAAGTTACATATATGTTTAATATATTCATATTCTAGTATATATGTAGAACCAATAAATGAAATAAAGAAGGGGTAATAATATATTCTCTCTCCGTCACCCATTAACCTATATCATTTACGTTGCTATTTTTACGATGTAATTTCACAAATGTCATAGAAATAAAGAGGGTGTATAAATGCTACAATTCAAGTTTTGTCTGCAAAACTTACCTTTCTATTTTTTCTTATTTCCTGTCACATATAAGGATCAAGTCAAACCTTTTTGGTTGTGATATAAAATGATTTTACTTTCAAAAGGATTGAGAATTATCTGTACGTGGTAATATACATTCATTGGATTTATTATTTTCAACGATAAATATATGTCCAGTCATGAAAAGATAGATAGAGATACCAATCGGTGACTAGTCAGTCTCGGTGTATATATAAGCTCAAAAGTCGATAATATGGACTGTTTTTTTAACCATAAAGGTCATTGAGGGCTCACCATACATTCCTAAAAACATTGCGCATTGACCCATACAAGTAATCCTCCCGTAAACTAGTCTTTCGGCATATAGAAGTAATCAAACACTCACATTGTACGTGTCTCTGAAATTGAACTCTTGACCTCTTAAAGTAAATTTTAATCAGAATACTAACTGAACTATGACCTGAGGACTGTCGAGGGTTTTTTTATACCAAAAGAATATAAACTAGACAGTCAGTTATATGAACTACAGTTGACTACTTAATGCATCAAGAAGGAATTATAGTATGTATCCGGGCCATTATCGAGTGGTCTCATATGTGATATCTTAAAGTCTATCATTACTTTTCTTTGAATAAGAAATCAATTAAGAAGTTTATGTTCTTGAGATACGAGTAAAATATGAGTAAAGTTTTAACATGTCATAGGTTTTGCAGTAGACATGTAGCCAATGGAGCACAATCTTCGATTTTCATATATTGTAACAAAGAGCACCTATACAACTTAGTCTAGGAGCAGCAATATTCGACGGTGTATCTGCACATGCTTCTCGGTTCAGATATGGAGAGTCTAAAGGTGAAGCAAAACATGATGTCTCTAATCACGCATCGTCACGTGTAAAAAAACATTTTTTAAAAAAGGCAGCACCCCCTCTTTGCCTTTTCACACGTGGTGACGCGTGATTGGATACTTCATATTTTGTCTCGTCTCTAGCCTCCCAAAATATGAACCCCATGCTTCGTGCATATGTGGGTTTAAATTTCATATGTTTCAAGTGAAAATCAAATTGAACCTGAAAGCCTACGTGGGTCGATCTACCTAACCCACAAAGAAAAAATAGTATATTAATAAAAACTACGAACCCAAAAAAAAAAGGACCCAAAAGATCTAAAAAGATATTTAAAAGGTACGAGAAAATTTGTAAACTCAAAAAGATCTGTCAAGAGGCAAACATGATATGTGATATTTGAAAAACTCGAGTACAACTTGCGAACCTAAAATTTTGGAACCCCAGACCCCAAAGAAATTAGAAAAGAGCATTTTCAAAGAGTCCGGATTTCCTCGTCCCTTTTCCCCTCACTCCACTCCCACATACCGATACGTGGCAGCAGGAAGGTGGTGAGGTCAGACGAGATCATCTGCATCTAGTCTCACCATTTCTGCTGACACGTGTCAGACAGTGAGAGGTGAGGTGAGGGAAATTTCCAAACCCCCAAAGAAAAAAGCTTGTCCTCATGTTTCCATTTTAAAAATCTTATATCTGAAAATTCAACAACCAAAAGCTTAAAACACGATTCATTTGTCTATCTTAACTTTGTCTTCAGATAAATGTTATAACACTTAGACCGTCAAATGAAGAAATTATGGTATCTGACTCATTTTATGTCTCTATGGTATAATTTATCGAAGTTAACCAATAAATAAAGAATGTTCTGATTGAATTTTCCGCCCAAACCAGAGCAAACAACGTTAAAGAACCCAAAAAAAAATTACAGTATATATATGTATATATGCTAAAGAAAATTGAGTAGACACCAGAGCATACTCCAGTTGGTAATCGGGTCAGAATTTACTCTAACAGATTAAGATTTCAAACCCATGAACATGCACAGTGTAGGTGCTCCACTGATGCTAGGCCGAAGGTCTAGTTTGCGAGGATCACCTTGTGTGGGTCACTGCTTAAGTTCTCACCCAACCTATGAGGCTACTAGACTTTTGATTTACCTCCTTCACGATGCTCATTGGAACTAGGAAAGTGAGTGCGGGATGAGTGATTTCAACTTTTAAAAAAAAATTGAGTGAATGACTGAGCATAAAACAGGAAAACGACAAACAAATTTCTGAGTTTGCAAATGGAAGGAACTTGGAATCATTACTATTTGTCAAACTCTTCTGATTTGTCATTCACCCTTCAGAATTCACCATTTCACCATGCAAAGCTCTGTCTCACATGAGGAATCCAATGCACCCTACTCTTACTAGACACAGATCTGTGCATACCTGGCTGAAGAATATATCCCATAGGGACTTACATCCACACAGCTATTTATGCCACCTGTCTTAATTTATGTTCATGTGCTTTAGTTATAAAAAAAAATTTATTTCAATAAACCATGAAAATGTTACTACAAGTGTTGTTCTGAACTTTAAGATATTCATGTGGAATAGTATTACTATTCACAAATTAAACCTGACAAATATGTGTCATTTAACCTTTTACTGGATGTTTTATAGATAAAAGCTTCTCCTAAACTCACAAACCTCTCTCATAAACACAAATAATTTATAAAAACACGTATTTGGCTGTCTAATATATGTGTGGCGAATGTATTATATATCGGACTTATATGCAGGTACATATAGAGTCGGGAGTCCACTGGAAGCAGAATCTCTATCCCTTGGGACAGAGGTATTGTTTCCCTACCACTTACCCTCCCCGGACCCTAGCGATAGCTTTTGCTGTCGTTGGGATATACTGGGTACGGATGATGACGACGACGACTTACATGTAACTTACATGTATTATACTCATATCATATGTGTGTTTTTAATAGACTATATTTGTTTAATAAAGAACTTTAGAAAAAAAAAAGAGTTAAGAAAGAAAATCTATTATTGATCTTTCCATTTTGAGTTTCCTTATTTGCAATCCAAGTTTTGATACAAATATCAGAGAAGTAAATGGACTAAACTTATAGCCCAGTATGGTTTTCATAAAAATTTTAGTGTGGTCATTGATCAATCATCATAATGCCTTCCATATGTTATAATGACTGTACAGAAATATCAACAGACAAATGAACCATTTTTCTGATTGTTATAAGGCAGAAACTGTCTTGGGTGATAGTTTAGTTGTTATTTGAGTAGTATATTATATTCGATATTGTCGGTTTAAATTTTGGCAACTGTAATTTGGATGTTTCGATCCTGCTACGACTTGTTTATAGTGGAGCAAGTTTGGGTGCGAACACTTTATGAACGCAAAATATTGAGTTTTTTTTAAAAACCGTTGAATAATCTAATTTAAAAAAAAAACTGTTTATAGTGGAGCAAGTTTGGATGCGAACACCTTATGAACGCCAAATCTTAAGCTTTTTTAAAAAACCGTTAAATAATCTGATTTTAATATCGACAGTCTCCTCTTTGTATTTACTGAATTGTCTCACTAACACACTAACACATCATATTTCTATTATTATGTCATTTATACAGGTACATATAGAGTCGGGTTGAGACAGAATTATTGTTTGTCTGCCATTTATCTTCCCAAATCTTAGCCACAGCTTTTGTTGTTGTTAAAATATGATTAGGGATGATATGAAAGTTTATGAAACGGTAAAAGATATCATGAAAAAGGATACGACTGCTATGAGAGAATAGTTCCGTCCTTTTTCGGAAGAACATTATAAAAAGAAATGATGTGACCCATTTTTCTAGAATTTTGTGATCCGTACTTTTACCATTTGGCTCAAAATGGTGAAATCTTTGATCGCGGTGGTCTCCATCACTCAGCCCCAAGGAACATGTGTGGATGATGTAAATCAGGAGTCCAACGACCTTCTAGGTTGAGTGAGATCTTACGCAATTACCCACATAAAGTGTCTCCCCACAAACCAAGTTTTTAGCCTAACAGCAGAGAAACACTCATACTTTGCACGTCTATAGATTCGAACATTGAACTCTTGTGCCAAATCACAATTTTACCATTTGGAGTTTCACTGCTTTGGGACATCCACGTGGCCTTTTGGCACAACAAAAGATGCAAGCTTGCTTCCCAAAATCTGGATATCCAATGCGTTGTCTTCTCGTAAAATTATATTTACACCATTTGCTAGCAGTAATTATTTTTATATTCTTTTATGTTTAAAATTTGATTTTTGACTTTTCGTATTTTTGGACCTAAAGTTAAAATACCATTAAATATTCCAATCAACTCTAAACAGGTCCTTAATTGAGAATTAAACATCTTCATCACCAATAAATTGCTCCGGTAGGCTGAGCTTAAAGGTTGTAGCCTCTTCCACCACCTCTACCCCCCCCCCCCTCCCGGCTCCCCCAAACCCAACCCCCAACCTTCTCAACCCCAACGGCAAACTCTGGACCTCCATCGTCAATGACTCTAGTGATAATTTCACGAAATTATTACAACCACCGGAAACCACCATCCTAAGTAGCATCTGAAACCTGGAAAATTACATCCCCTTAATGTTCAGTTCTCTTCTAGCCAAATCCGCTATTTTCAGAGCTAGAGAAGCTCACAGCCATAGTCAAACCACCGCACTAGCAGCCCAGCTTTCACCGGTAGCGTCCTCGCTAAACCGACTAAGCCACTAACATCATCATCATCCATACCGAGTATATCCCAGCGACACCAAAAGCTATCGCTAGGGTCTGGGGAGAGTAAGTGGTAGGCAAATAATAACTCTGTCCCAAGGGATAGAGACTCTGCTTCCAGTGAGACCCCCGACTCTATATGTAACTGCATAGATGACATAATAATAGGCATACGATGTGCTAGTGTGATAGTGAGGGAATTCAAGAAATACAAAGAAGATGCTTTCGATATTAAAATACACATAACGTGTGTGTGTGTATATATATATATATATATATATATATATATATATATATAATGCAAAACAACAGTAAAAGATAAACAACCAAGTGTAAAATCAACCTAAGCCACCAACATATGTAGGAAATGCCCACCCGACGGCTCAAACCACCCACTACAGCATTTCAAAGGCAATGGACACTTCAAAATTTACCGTTTTCTTTTTAGTCCAAACACATAAAAAGTCAAAAAATCGAATTTTAAACATAATGAGGTCTAAAAATAATCGAGCATAAACATAAGAGTGTAAAAGTAATTTACAATCCTGTCCTTTTTTTTTCCACAAAGCAAAAAATAGTAGTAGGCCAAGTGACTAACTAGATATCTTATAAAGCAAATAATTTCTTGTATGACGGCTTTTACTTGAAAAACATTCTATCACCATAATTTATAAGTCGGTACCTCTTTCTAGCATTATTGTAATAATGATATGATTCATAATATGATTTGGGTTTCAAAAATATTGTTATATTTTTTATTTCTTTTAACATTTATTTTCTTTCTTGGGTAAAGTATTTACTCAACTATCATGTTGGATAAAGTCAACCTGGAGCCTTATATCCATACCCCTACCTTCCATGTTGGATAAACTCAACATGTAGTATTATCAGAAATGCATAGGACATGACATAGTACAATTGGTATTCGTGTTGTGATTTGTTCCAAGAGGTCAAGAGTTCGATTCCAGGGACACGCACAGTGTAGATGTTCCTCTGATGCTACGCCGAAGGTCTGGTTTGTGGGGGGCATCTTTTGTGGGTCACTGCATAAGATCTTACTCAATCTAAAAGTCTCCTGATTTGCATCCTCCACACATGTTCCTTGAGGCTTAGGGTGGTGGAGGCCTCCGGATTGAAGGATTTCATCTTTTGATCCAAAAAATGCATAGGCCTGCTTAGTATTAAGATGTCATTAGAATTTTTGATTTAAATCTTTCACAAAACTTTTTAAAATTAAAGTGGTAAGAGCATTCAGATGAAAATATAATTTTTTTTGCACTACAAAAAAATGGACAGACCTACCCATATAAATGGCTAAAGGACAGACACAAGACTGTGTGTTTAACTTTTTCAATAAGAGATGAATATTATCTGCCAGCATATATTTGTTGAAAGATGCAGCGAACATCATGGGAGTCCTCGAGCTTACACTTAACCAAATGGGGACCCTTATAGATACAGTTTCAAGGGAAAAAAAGTCATTAGAAACAGCATGGTTGCATGTTCTATGATGGAAGAACTGGATAAGGATAGAAAGAGCAGGGAGGGAAAAATGGGGTTTCTGCAATGCATTGATACAAATTTTTGAAAAGGATTTCCCAGTCCACAGTGCATGTAGTGACTGTTCAAGACCCTCTTCCCTACCCCTCAACCCCCCTCCCCCTCCCAAGAAAAAAACCCATGATGTAATATGGAATCTTGGGTTCTTCTTCCATTTCTATGTGGTCATCACGTGCTTTTGCAGGAATCAGCTCATTGGAAAAGTATCTCTTATCCACCAATGCTTACGTTTGTTTAGAAAAAAAAAGTTGAACCTCAACCACCATTAAGTGTCTCTAGCACACCCAGTTCCAAAGGTAGTGTAGTGAGGTAAATCAGGTACCCAACGGCCCGCTAGCAAGAGCTTGGTCATTTACACAGTAATCTGCATAAGGAGCTCCCGGCACTGCAGGCAAGCATACGGGCCAAGAAGCTCCCACACTATGCATTTGATGGGAAGGGGCTTTCTTGCCTTTGGCAAGAATTGAACTCCTGACCTCACTTTCAAAACCTATGCCCAGAACCAGTTAGGCTATGTCTTGGGAACGCTTACGTTTGTTTAGAACATGTAGGGGTGTTAGTTTGTGGGGCATACATAGAAATGATGAATTGTTTGTTCAATTTCAATTAGAATATACTAGGAGACAACCTCTAGAATATATGTTTAGAACATGAAAGTGTGTTAGTGTGTGGGGCATACATAGAAATGATGAATTGTTTGTTCAATTTCAATTAGAATATATTAGGATACAGCCTCCGGAGACAACCTCTCTGTGTTTTTAATATATGAGTATGGTTGTGTATATCTGACCTCTTTATATCCCGTCATAAGCGGAAGCCTTTAATGTATTGGAATAATGTTGTTGTTGTAGGAGATGTAACAGTCTTAAAATATATTATATATTTTCAAAGAGAGGACCAGAAAAAAAAAGGTCAATCTATAATGGAGGATTTGCTTTGTGTAAAAGATGCACAGTTGCATAGTTCAGCGGTCATGAACAATGCATTTCAGATAGCTTATATTACCTTGATCAATTCAAAATAACGTGTACTGTTTTGTTAGAAATTATGACCGTTTGGCTAACACAACCTGTTAACTTACATCACGCATCTATCATATGACCACAGAGGTTATATGACCACACAACCGCAAAACAACCTATTGCACAAAGTGTAAGGTAATGCTATTTACATCGGATCGCGAAATGATTCCGGCCTCTCTCTATATCCTACAAACACGGGAATCTACTACACCAGAAACGTTTTATTTTTTATCTATCATATGACCACACAAGTTTTACCATAATTAAAAACCGAGGATTTCTCTATTAGTAAAGTTGTAAGATGGCATTTAATTAACATCTTTTCTATAGCAATTATCCTGTACAAAACACATGTATATATGTATGTGCACATACACATATGACAAAATAATTGTCTTTACAGAAAGTGAAAAAGATGCTCTTGAATTTTGGGACTTTACAGGGTTGGAAGACTTTTTCTTATTCTGAAAATGCAATAAGCTTTACGGGTTGGAGAGAGTGGCACAATCGGCCATGTGAACTAACTATTATTTGATAAAATAGTTAGTATACACCCTAGGAAGTACTTATAGGCACAGTAACGCGAAATAATTCAATGAAATTCCATTATAAACAACATAGCACAACTGGTACGCTAAGTTAATACATTAAGTTATTGTAACCTTTTTTTTATATGAAAACCGCCATCTGTCATATAGTGAGAAAACATTTTAAAACGACTGCTCATTATTTTTCTCGTACTGTTTTAAATTATAGATTCCCCAAGATTTTTTAGAATTTGCAATTTCTGAATAATAGCTACACGAAACCCATATCTTGGGTTCCGCCTATTTTATAAATATATTATTTTTTCTAAAGACAACTGTGATAATATTTTTAGAAACAGATATAGTATAATTGTGGTCGTTTGTTTCCACCGTATGATGATATAGTTTTAATTTATGTATTTTGTATCAAATGGTTTATTTTTCTACTACGTAGTTGCATTATGTATCCCCCACTTTTCGCAGGTTGTTTCTCATTGGCTTGCTTGAAACATAGAGAATATACTGCACAGAGATATAAATGGGAACGATGAACAATTAAATTTGCTTTGCGTGGTTGGGGAGATTTAGATAAGAGATTATAAAAAAAGAAAAAATATAGACATGGCAAGGAGATAAATATTACAATACATACATATATATATATATGTGTGTGTATATAGAGAGATTTAGATAAGCGATTACAAATAAGAAAAAACATACACATGGTAAGAAGATAAATATTACAATATATATGTGTGTCTGTGTGCGCGCGTTCACACTCGTAATGATATTTATCACTATATTGATCAGTTGAAATTCTTAGATTGAGACTTAAAATCAAGAGGTATTTGATTTAATCTTGGCAAATGCACAAAATTTATCACTATATTGATCAGTTCAAATTCTGCCTTTAAGATGTTTTTGCTCTGCACACCGGTGAAATGAATGTGTGCAGACAAATTTAATTACAGTTTAAGTTTGATTTAAATTATAGTAAAAGATTTAAGCTCGAATATAGGGTTTTCCAAACATAAGTTCATCTGTTTCAGTATTGTGATATATTCCAAGATTTGCCTAGCCAGCACCTTAATTAGCTTTGCATTATTTTAATCAACTGAGTTTGTAACCCAATTGCTTCTATTGTTCATCATGTATTGAAACATTACCATTAATCCTCCAATATAGTTTCAGCTAATAAATACTTTTTCTAAATTAATATAGTTTCAGCTAATAAATACTTTTTCTAAATTATTTTATCACCCATGTCTCCAGAAATGAAACATATTTCCATGCATTTCCAATTTGACATTAAGCATGTGACATACATCAACATTATCGCCTCGACAAGATCTTAACACAATCTTAACACATGTGATACAAGGTGTATAACAACGATAACAACAACAACATTATCTCATTATCTTAAAAGTTCCCGTCTATGACGAAGTATGAGGAGGTCGGATGTACGCAACCATACTCATGTGTTAAACACACGTTTTTCGATGACCCATAATAAGAATTGCATCAAACTGTGTCGATCAATTGCTATTTCACAATATAAGAAACGCAGTCAATTCAATGAGTCATCTTGCTTTGCAAATAAAGTATGCCAACTATGCTGGTTTTATGCTTGATAATTTAGTACTTTCATAGTATTAGGTTGCGCGAGAATAATTTGTTGTATTAATTATTACTTAGTTTCATCATATAATATTCATGACTATGGATCTAAGTGTAATTATGTGACCAAACATTATATATATTATTCAAGTTTGGAATTATAATTTTCTTTTGCATGTGCGGGCAACATGAGTTTTCACTTACAGGCTATCCCACGTGTAACTTCATTGAGAGTCCAACTAGGATCCCATGACTTTTTATATTATGTAATAATAAGAATGAGGGATATTGGTGGATGCATTCTTGGAGGTGTGACTTGTGAGGGCATGTTAGATACAGTTTGAAACAATATTATAGTTGAGATTTAAATCCTAAAATTCAAATTGTGTTTGGATTCATAGGATAGTTTTTAACAATAGGCTAAGATATAGAGACCCAAAATGTGGTAGCACATAGACTAAATTGCCAGGGGAATAATGTCATAAAGGTGAGGGAATATTAGAGGTAGAAGCCCATATTCTGATTCCGAGAGTGTTTACCGTTTCAGTTTTAAAAAATGTCATAGAGAATGTAAACAAGGTGAATGAATCTGCCAAGGTATAAAGTATGCTCCGTTTGTTATTAGACAACTATGCGCGCGCACACACACACACACACACACACACACACACATATATATATATATATATATATATATATATATATATATATATATATATATATATATATATATGCACACACGTCTTTGTTTGGTATTTTTCCATATGGCTCCGTTTTCCAATGTATAATGACATGTCGTTTTCCTTGTACGTAATGCATATCCAAATTTGATATATAATTTTGATAATTTCTATCATGGTAGTAATGATTATTTGATAAATTTACAAGAAATAATGGTCTTAATAGTCAAACATTAGTCTGCATCACAAGGAAAACAGTGCAGCTCCTGACGTCTTATGGTGAAGTCTCCACTACAAGACATGTAAAAACAAGTGATTGTTTGACAAAAATGGATTCTCAATCATGGACTAGATGAAGCCCCATATCACATTACTTGTAACTTACGATATATATATATATGTGTGTCCGCATATGTCGATATATGCATACATATATATATATATGTATGTCTATATGTATATTGTCATAGTTTAACTTAATCATATTGTTTTGTAATTTCAACAATATTGTTTTGTAATTTTAAAAATATTGTTATAGTTTAACTTAATTATAGTTTATAAAAGTCAAATTAATTTGATAATTACTTCTAGTATTCCACTATTAGTTAGTCAATTGAGATAAACTAACGAAATCGTGTAAATGTTAATTGAAAAGATAGTATATGAACTTTGATTACTAATAAATTACTTTTTTAGAAAGTAGATAATATTTTAGAAGTAAACCAAAATGGAATTTTGAGGCAACAAGAATGTATCACAAGTCAGCTATAAATTAGAATATATGACAAGTTATTCAAAATAATAATTTATGTGTTTAGCTAAGGTATATCATATTTCTTTCGTGGTGTGCCACAGACGAAAGACCTATTCATTTTTTTTTTGTTCATACTGGTAGTATTGGGCATAATTCTATGGGTTAGCGTTCCCTCACCGTTTTTCTCTCATCCCACTCGTCACCATGCGACACGTGACAGCAAGGGTGGGTAATGAGGCTAGATGAGGGTCACGTGCATCTAGCGTCACCATCCATCTTTGCTGCTACACGTCGCGTGGTGACGAATGAAGCGAGGAAAAAATAGAGCAGGAGATCTTATCCCTAATTCTGTAAGGTTGATACGCTTGAGTCGTGGATCGTCAGATTAGGCAGAGTGTTTCGTGCCCATCAGCACATGCTTGTGTGTTGACGCCTTGGGGATGTTTTTATTGGATGAAAAACAAAGTCATTTTTATCATCTTAGTTTTAAAAATATTATAGATGATGTAAATAAAGTAATTCAACGAATTTTTAGATGAAAAACTTAAAACTTTAGACTCTTTTTCTAAGTGTCCGAATAGAATGTACATCTTGCTATTCAGTTTTTTGTTTTAAAAACACATATCAGACAATGTGTACTGATCTCACGCATAACCTGCCTTTCAGTATGTCATCTTTTCTTTTAATAAATATGTGTGGTTTCATATGACACATGACGGTTAAGGAGATAAAATTGGACAAATTAGTTGGACGCATATCCATCTTGTATTTTGCATGTCCAAATAATTTTATCTTCTTGATGCATAGTCCACTAGAAGAGAATAATTAATGAAATAATTACCCAATCATTGGCACAGATTATGTATGTATGTGTTTATATGTATCATGTATGTATACACATATATGTGTGTTTATATGTATCATGTATGTATGTATGTATGTGTCTACATGTATCATGTATGTATGTATACATGTATATGTATGTATACATGTATATGTATGTATACACATATATGTTATAATAATTTTTAAAGGCAATGGAAAAAAGAATGAAGATGGATTGGAGCTTAAATAAACAAGAATAGCTTGACACATGACATTGATGAATCTATACCTCAGTTGGATCGATCCATATGGCTTGAAAATGAAGCTGAGTATTCTGTTGGATATAGATCGATCACATCGATCAATCGATGTCAAATAGGTCGATGACTTCGATCGATCGATGTATCCTGTATGGAAATTCGAAGTACGATGTCCAACATAGATCGATCACATGGATCTATCGATGTGACTTCGATCGATACATAGATCGATCGAAGTAGTTTGGTTGAAAAACTAGAACATACTGTGAGACATCGATCGATACTTCGATCGATCGATATAGTTTGGATGAAAAGTTGGAGCTCGCCGTGAGACATCGATCGATCAATATGCCCAACAGGCATGTTTAACACATTTCAAGATATTCCAATTTATTATCCAAGATCAAGCTTTTATATTCTTCTTCCTCTTCAAAAGCATTTTCAATTGAAAGTTCACTAGATTTTTATTCTTGTTGGTGAAGATAAGAAATTGTTCGAATGTTGTATCATAAGAGAAAATTTGTCTTACAATTCTGCAGCAACTAGTGGGGGACAAATGTTCCTAACGAAAAGTGTGAATACACGCCTCAAACCATCAACCTTTACTACTTCTACTCCACTTTTGACTCCATATTCTAACATAAATAACTCTTACCACGGAACTTTGAAACAAGTAGGGCTTCAATTATCAGCATTGTATAGCCTCCTGTCGACCTTAAAGAAAGAAAGAATATACATTACCCATTCATGGGGTCAATTTGATGTTTCGATTAAAGAAGCATTATATTAAAGTGTCTTAAAATGCTTACATATTCATAACATGTCCACTCCCCATATAGGCCCTAATTTAATAATAATTTGACACCTTAGCTACTTGTAATGTCTACTAACTGTCTACATGTGCTTTACATTAAAATACAGATCTTTGACACACTATTTACATAATATTTATCTTTTTTACTAATTATAATGTTTATCTAGATGTTTCCTAAATTGTTGCGAAATTGTTCCATTTGATGGAATAAATCATAAACTAACAAAATAATCCCGTGCCGTTTGTGAATTAACTTTTGATTGCTTGCTTCAACCGTTAAATTTTCGTTAGTAAATGACCTAATTCAGTTCAATGTGGCATTTCGTAACGAATTGAACAACCTTTTAATATATGTTAAAAATAATAAACGTAAGGATATTAAATGCAATTGTCATTAAAGGTCTGAATATAAAATATCAATCGCATGATCAGTTCTCGTTGTTTGTCCATCAATAGATATACTATTTGTTTCAAAGACAAAAAAAAAAGAAATAATTAAAGAATGTCATGGTTTTCAATTCAAATGCATCGAGTCGATTGATATTCAATTGAAAGATAGAAAGTAGACACTCCTGTCTCTTGCTTGCTGATCGATAATCTAATGTATGACATTTTCAAGACTATACACTTACAAATATATATGTTATACATAGATACACATATATGTATATGTGTATGCATGTATACTTTGTATAGTACCTACTAGCTTCTATTTCGAGGGTTCAGATCTGGATAGGCTAAACGTGAGACAAAATATGAGGCCTCCAATCACGAGTTGCCATATGTAAAAAGAACAGATTTTATATGTGATGACGCATGATTAGATGATTTATATTTTGCCTCGCTTTGACCTATTCAGATCTGAACCGCTCTTTGAGTAGTTAAAGATTTCGATGATTGGATTAGCGGCGTCACTTTCTGCTTAGCTGGACGCTGCCTCATATCTCCGGAGTCTTCTAAATGTGGCAGCTGGCACGTTTCTCTCGCACATGGCCGGCTTCGCCTATGTGGGGAACTAAACTTGTGGTTCCAAAAAAACCCGCTTGTGAGAGGCTAGGCTGCTACGCTCCTTGACGGGATTAAATCACCCGACCCATTTTCCTCTCATCCTATACGTTATTACACGACACGTATCAGCAGAGATAGATGATGATGCTAGATGAAGGTGATCTGCATCTAAATTCACCATTCACCACTACTGTCACGTGTCGCGCGATGACGCGTGGGGTGAGAGATTTGGGGCGAGGGGATTTTAACCCTGTTTGAGGCTGACATTTCGCTATGTCCACGTAATCATCCCCTGTTTGTTATAGCCTTCAAATCTCAATCTTACACGTTCTCTAACATAATTTTTAATTTAATATTTTTTCCTCATACTTTTAACATATAATTCTATATAAATAATGGCATTATTTGCAATAATCGATTACATCATAAAGGGTTTGTTACGAATATCAAAACGAGAATCATAATAATATTTTATATATAATCAATTGATAATTTATTATACACATCTTTTTCAGTCAGATACTTTAAAATTCATGACACTAAACATGTCTTAAAACAACCGACCTTATAAATACTACGTCTTTCCCAAAAACCTTCACCAAGCGTGACCACAATTTGGCAAGGTCATAAGTTGGCGAGTGATGAGTAGTTTAGAGTAATTGATGGATAGGGTTGAAATAAGGCAATTATTTGCACATTTGAGTTTAACATATAAAAATGTTATCGAGCCAAATTCAGCTCATCAAATGCATCAAGTCTGAAATATGACTCGAATTCGAATTTATTTAAAGCAAACATACAGCGAGTCGATCCTCAATAGTTCGTTTTAGGTTTGTTTCTAGGGTAACCCAGGGGTAATCCTATATCCCCTCCAAGAATGGGTAATATGGGCATTTTGAGGTTACCCAACAAAATAGGGGAAACCTAGAAAGTACAAGAATATAGGATAATTTTTGGAATGCTGTTTTTGAAAAGCAGTGTTATGATTTAGGACAAATGATTTTTTTTATTTTTTATTTTTGGAAATAGGACAAATGATTTTGGTGTTTCGCAATTACGCGTACGTGCTGAGACAAGGTACAATGTCCTAGATACGTGGGGACGGTGGGTATTAGTTTCATCAAGCGTTGTACAATTCTACGGAACACACGGGTGCATATCTACTCGAAAATGCAACATCTTTGTTATCCGAGTGCTCACCGTTTCAGTCACGGTGGACTAGCAAAAGAGAGAGATTTTATTTCACGAATTTCATACAGGGAGTCTATTATAAATTAGATTATCAACTCATTGTCTAATTAAACAGTAGATAATATAATCTTTGACTAATACTGATCTAAACGACAATGAAACATCTATACGGTAGTAAGTAACATTCGATCAATTGCTATTATAATTCAATGTCTCACCCACGTGGGCATATCTACTTATACATGTGCTTTTTCTGTACATTTTCGTGTCTCCCAACTTTATTTTTGCCCTGGTTTTTACTTTTTACCGTGAGAGTGTAATTTAGTTCACTGGTCATATGGAGTTGCTAGTAATAAATTTCTCTTTTATTAGCCACCATTTTTTTAGAGAAAATCTCACGTATTAGCCTAAAGTTTGGCCCATTACTCAGTTAGCAGCCTAACGTTGATGAAACTCACTTAACAACAACTCTTTGTCCAAAATGTCTCACTTGTAGTCAGGTGACCGTCGACCAGCCGTTGACTTTCTCAGACCAACCAGGAGTTGACACGTGGCGACCCTTTTTAATTAAAAAAAATAAAATTGTATTTTTGAATTAAGTGATTTAAAATGAATTTAAAAATTCTAAAAAATTATAAAAATTAATTAAAAAATATTTTAAAAATCGAAAAATTAGGAAAAAAATAAAAATAGTAAAAAATTACCCACAACGCCCCAGCCCCCAGCCCCGCACCACCCACCCCAGGCCAAAAAAAATTTTAAAATTTTTTTATAACTCACTCATAACGCTCCGACCACCCCCGCGTCCCCTCCCCCACCCCCTCCTCTCGCGAAGTTTTTTTAAACAATTTTTTCTTACTCACCCATAATGTCCCAACCACCCCTGCGTCCCCTCCCCCACCCCCGCGCACCCCAAAAAAATTTTAAAATTTTTTCAACTCACCCACAAAGCTCCGACCATTCCCCGGCACCCCAAACAATCCAACCCCCAGCCCAAAACATTGTCATTTTCTTTTTGGATTGGGGGGTTGGATTGTTTCGGATTCTGGGGGATGGTCGGAGCTTTGTGGGTGAGTTGAAAAAATTTTTAAATTTTTTGGGATGTGCGGGGGTGGGGGAGGGGACGCAGGGGTGGTTGGGATGTTATGTGTGAGTTAGAAAAAATTTTAAATAAAATTTTCGCGAGAGGAGGGGGTGGGGGTGGTCGGAGCGTTATGAGTGAGTTAGAAAAAAAATTTTAAAAAAATTTTGGCATGGGGTGGGGGTGCAGAGGGGATGGGTGGGGGGATAGGTGAGTGGAGTGCTGGAGCGTTGTGAGTAATTTTTTATTATTTTTATTTTTTTTCCTAAGTTTCGATTTTTAAAATATTTTTTAATTAATTTGTACAATTTTTTAGAATTTTTACAAATAATAACATTTTTTAGAAATGAATTTTTTTTTTAAAAAAATAGGAAACCTGCTGTAGCAAGTCACCTTCCGGTGACTGGCTACAAGTGAGACATTTTGGACAAAGAGTTGTTGTTAAGTGAGTTTCATCAACGTTAGGCTGCTAACTGAGTAATGGGCCAAACATTAGGCTAATAAGTGAGATTTTCTCATTTTCTTTAGCCAACGTCTGACACCATTATTACAATTACATATTGACTTTCGGTTCTTTATATCCTTTTCTATTTGAACATAGTCCAATACACAATCCCAAAAACTTCGTGTTGGATGGATGCAAATTAAGAATTCAGTGGTCTCTTAAGTTGGCAAGGCTTGCCAGAGACCTACTGCAAGGCGGACCAGCAACCTTCGAACTCAATTGGGTCTGATACAATGGCTTTCCCAACTAAATTAAAAGGAAAATTTTATAGGGTGGCAGTGCGACCGGCAATACTATATGGGACAGACTGCTGGACAATCAAGAGATCACAATTACAGAAGATGGAAGTGGCAGAGATGAAGATGTTAAGGTGGATGTGTGGGCATACAAGGCTAGACCGGATTAGAAATGAGGTGTTTCGAGAAAGGTTAGGCGTGGCTAGTATAGCAAATAAGATAAGGGAGGAAAGAATGAGATGGTTTGGGCATGTCAAGCGGAGACAGACAAAGGCGTCGGTCAGAGCAATTGAAAGCCTCATTGTAGATGGGAACAGGAGTAAAGGCAGGCCTAAACTGACTTGGGTTGAGCAGATAAGACACGACCTATTAGATTTGCACCTCTCTGAAGACATGGTCCAGGATAGGAGTTCATGGAGACATAAGATTAAGGTTAACGAGGTATAGGCCATATATAGGGACACTTTAGAGTATATTTAGGGACATAGATAGGCGTAGACACTATCTACGCTTTAGGTTGACTTTCCACTTGGTTGCGTATGTTATACAGTTATACCGCTGTTTTACATTACATGTACATATACACTTAATGTGTATTTTAATATCAGAAGTCTTTTTTTCCTTTTTTTAACTTCCTCACTAACACACTAGCACAGAATATCTCTATTACTATGTCATTTATGCAGGTACATATAGAGCCGGGAGCCTTACTGGAAGCAGACTCTCTATCCATTGGGATAGAGGTATTGTCTGCCTACCACTTACCCTCTCCAGACCCTACCGATAGCTTTTGCTGTCGTTGGGATATACTGGGTCCGGATGATGAGGATGATGATGACAATGGCTTTCCCGCTACTAGCTCAGACATCAGTATTTCACCCACGCTGCGTGTATCTTGGTTCGAACCTGCATCTTTCTAGAGTAATGTACTAACACGAATACCAACTGACTCATGTCTTGAGGCTCTTTATATCCTTTTCTTATTATACAAAAGAAATATATATTTTTTATAATATAATGACTATTTGAAAATTTATCCATTCTCTTACTTAAATAAGATAAATCGGAGTACGATTAAAATCAACAGTCATCATTATAAAGTGGCAAAAAATATTTTAATCATGTTAATGTTTGTAACTTTTGTCTTGCGTGCCAAGTCGTTGAAAATTTGCTGATTTTTGTTTTGTTTTGTTGTTTCTCTTAATCATTAGTCATATTATCACAGTGTGTGTTTATTTGATCAAACATATCTCAAGTGGATAAGGTTAAAGATATGTTTGATCAAATAAACACACACATATAATCTGTATATTACTTTTAATTATGATGCAACCACCGAATAGCGGTTAAATAATTATCTAAAAACAATTAAATCAACGACTCATGAAACAATAACTTCAATAGTTCAATCAACGGTTTAGTGTCAAAGCCTTGAATAGGATGCTTCTTAACCACTGTTTGTAACTTTTTCTTTAAGAACAAAATATAATTTCACGGGTTAGTCAAAAACGAAATTACGATTAATACTAATGATAATCATAACAGAGATTAATCAATTAATTATTTCAGTAAAACATAGTAACTAGTTATAACGGTCATTTTTTTTTTGTTCTGACATCGTACTGCACTGATGGGGCTGTCATCCAATTATGCTACATAACATTTTTATATGTGCCAAGAAAGTGATATCTCTTCTTTCATTAAAAAAAAAAAAAAAAGCTTACAAGTGATTAGAAATTCAATATGCACGATTTTTCTTTGAGAAAAATAAAATAATCAAGGCATAGTTATACAATGAATAAGCCACTTTCACTATCAATAGAAGCGAGTTCCCGGTGCATTATACTCCTGCATTTGCACAGGGTCCTGAGAGAGTCAGAATCGTTTCGAGATCTGATTTACGCAGTCTTACCCTACAATTTGTGTAAGAGACTATTTCTGAGACTTAAACCCGTGACTTCATTGTTACAAAACAGCAAACTTACCGGTTGCTCCAAAGTCTGCCATCACTTTCACCACCAACAATTGTAGTTAAATACACATGACTGATCCTCAACCCAGACGGAAGTAAAAATTTCAAAATCAATAGAATAACTCCTATGTAATCTTAGTGAAAAATATTTAGGTCTACATGTTGGAAAACAGGTTTTTAATCTCATGAACTTCAGTTGGAATCTATTCTCCAAATTCAAAGAAAAAAACATAAATAATAACTCCTATCTATCTATCCCCTTGTAGGTTTTTTTTTTTTTTTTCAAAGGCAGAATATTTAGTAAATTTACCACAATCAATGTCAACATTTACGCAAATATATCGTTGCAATGTCGACTCCACTTCTTTATTGCTGTAAGATAAATAATTTTGACATATTCAAGTCGCAAACATAAATTAAAGATATCTTAGTTACTTTTTGATAGCTGTGCAAGCTGTTATATTTCTATTAACATTAGTCAGTATGCATTTATCATCTTTCAAGTGAATAACATGTATAAAGTGAGCAAGGCATTGGTATGACCACTTCTAATGATACATTATTGCTCTTTACACACACCGACATACATACACACACACATATACACACACATTTATATGTATATATACACACATACACACATATCCTTACAGTTTTTGAAAACAATGAGAATGAGAAGGGAAGAAAACATAAACTCGACAAAAAAAAAACTATTGACTTTTTGAACTTGAAAAGAACATTAAAAAACTAACGAGACTTCAATACATACATAAATATACATGTGCATCATATATATATATATATACACACACACATATATATATGTGTGTGTATACGTCCGTGGTCATATGCATTAACGTGACGCATATGCATGCACATGTTTATGTGGGTGGTATTGTGAGTATCTAGCATTTTTCATTGTTGGATGGATTGGATTTGCTTTCCCTTGAAGTGTGTCTATAATCTTTTGACACTTTTATTGGATAAACCCAGTATGAAACAAGAATATAACTATTATTCTTTAATATAATTTGTCAATTTGACCGAGTTTAATGCGAGGATTTTATCACAATTGTTTGATTTTTTTTTGATAGATTAAATCACTCATTTTTTTTAATGTTAAAAGAACTACTCATTCAAATAAAACTGCATATTAAAAAGGCACTGTTTTGGAAGATATTGTTGGGGCATGAACTGTTTCGATGAAGTTAAAAGATGTTTGAAAAGAGTTAAAAAAGTTATGTCATATTTTAGAAATAACACAAAAATGAGAAAAACACAATGTGAGACATAAATCTCCCACATAGATTGATCTATATATACATCAGTCGGTAAAACAAGACATAGATCAATTTACGTAAGGACGTTTCAATATTGAAACCACATTGTCCAACATTGATCAGTCAGGGTGAAGCACATCGATCGATCGATGTGACATCAATCTCTAAAAACATAGACACCGATTGATCAATGTGGTTAAGGTTCAAAATTGAAACCACACTGTCCAACATCGATCTCTCATGGTGAAGACATTGATCAATCTATGTGTACACCAGTCTTTTAAAGAAGAGACAGTGGATTGATGTAGGCAATGTGAAAAATTGAAACCACACTGTAAGAGATCGATCGATCGATGTGACACCAGTCTCTAAAACATGAGACATAGAACGATCGATGTTATCCTGAATTCAAATTTTCATAGCCGTTGCAAACAAATCCAAGTAAGGTTTAAAGTGATTTTCTTCTCTCCAATCTTACTCAAATCTCTTATGGACATTCTCGCAACATCTGTAATGATTTCTTGACTATTGTAAATATGTTTAAGATTTTCTATGGCAGCTATGGAGCATCAAATCCATCTACAGGGTGGCTAAAAACTATTGGACATCTTCAAGGCACTTGATTGAGTTGTTAGTGTGAGTATTGTTGTTGTTCTTTTTCCTCATCAAATATAATATGAAAAGTTGATGTTAAAAATATGTTTTGGAAACAAAGTGGTAGTGGAGTTGAATCAAATAGATTCGAACCACTATATATCGTGTGTCTTCATCTGCTACCTCTCATCTTATTCTTTATCATTTTGGAGAACATTTGACTGTGCTTGAACAAAATCAAAAGAGAACTAAAAAATGGCTCGTATTCACCTTCTCTCTAGAATGATTATCACGAAAGTAAGAGATATAATAGAGAAACCTAAGGAGTTGTTATTAAAAGAAATTTACATGTTCTGACCAGAAGACCAAGCCTATCAAATCATCGAACATTGATAACGATTTTTACTATATTAAGAAGTTAAAAAAGAAACTTTGTTTAAAGCTTGAAGAATTGAAGGCCAAATATGTCAAGTTTTACACATTTGATCACCGATAAACATTCCTACCGATATCTGTGGGTTCATTTCCTATTGCCAAACTATTGAAACGTGTAGTAATAATGGGTATTTTAGTATAGGATAAACCAAAATCAACATAGGTTCCGTGTACGTATGTATATGTCCAATTTATGTATCAACATGTAATCCATTTGACAGATAAGTTCAAATAATATTTACGAAATGATGAGAAGATACAAAGAATATGGTTGTTATTTTCAATAATTGGATTTCATAAATATTTTTCCATAAAATGTTTGATATTCTAATCGGATATATATGTGTAAATTTGTCCATTTATTGAGTCTTAGGTACATTTGGATAAAGTGATAATTCTTTATATACTTCCTTAAATATTTTCCTAAATAGTTTTGTTCTTTCCTCAAAAAAAAAAAAAAATAGTTTTGTTCTCGAGTTTATGACCAGTAATTTTACTCTGACTTACCATTGGTAAAGTAAGCGAATCAATGCAATAATTATTTGCATTTATATATTCTGTATCGACATGGTAACCTTCATGAAGCACTATCTAAAGGTTGAACCCAACCAGTAAAGCTTCATGTCACCTCTGGTCTCACAGAGTACATAGGAATATAAATCATGTTCCTAGGACCCACTCGTAGAAGTTTGTCGTAGCACAAGGACAATACAAGGAGTCCATTAGCATCGAAGGAACAACCGACGGGCTGGCCTGTCAGCCTATCAGGTCATTCCACAGGTCAATAGTAACCCCACACTATGCAGCTAGTCTTGAGGGGTTCAAACATTTTTGCCTTCGCCAAGATTCAAACCCCTGATGTTCCTTTCGAAACCCCTATCTGAAACTATTGGAATATGTGATGTGGACTCATGAAGCACTATCTATTTGTTATACAAGACGTCATAGATATACTCTTATGGTTCGGAATTACGACATATGTAATCTAACTTTCAATTTCATGACATAAATTATAAAATGTTTTGGGAAGGATGGGGACCAATCATCATATTAAATGATTAGTACGTTACAGCAGCAAGCTGTGAAGGGAAAATTCCTCATATTATATGTTTGATGTAAATTACAACATCTATATAATATTTATATCATATGTTGATATATACTAAACTAGGTTAAAATAAAAATTCTTTAAGACCTACTGCACATGTTTTCCGTTGCCCCTCTAAAGAAGTACCGGATAAAACATGACATCGGACTTCGCTTTTTGACACAAAGAAACAGATCCTAATAATAATAATAACAACAACAATAACAACAAAAATAATAACAACAATAATAACTACTACAACAACAACAATACAAAATAATAATAATAATACAAAAGACGAGAAAAGGGTAAAGTATTAATACCGATTTTCACACCTACGTTGGTATTTGTTTCCATTTCTAATGGATTCAATGACACATTCTTTCATTACTTTAAAATATGATGGAATAAAACAAAATGACTCACTAAATTAGATGCATTTCTTATGTTATGAAGTAGCAGTTGATCAACACAATTTGACGCAATTTTCACTATAGATCATCGGAAAACAACTTCTGTGTGTTTCTAACGTATGTGTATGGTTGTATAAATCCGACCCAACTATACCTCTATATAGACAGAATCCTTTAAAGCAATAAGATAATGTTGTTGTTATACACCTATGCAGGTATTTTTTTCCCCTAAAGTAAGCTCGCAATTCCACTAACTAATAAATTCAAAGGGTCTGCTGCAATCTCCCAAGTTATTCAATACTACAATCTCCCAAGTTATTGACTAAACATACCTATATTAATTTACATTTTATATCAAAAATATTTGACGTATGTTACAATGTACTATAATGCATATTTATTTGATAATGTTTTGAACAAATGGTCATAAACATATGATACATTTTTATTTGCGTTGTGTATATGTTTGACATACGTTGCACAACATATATATGTGTTCAACACCTATTATAAATCACAATTTTTGTCATAAGTGATGTCATTGACGCAAAAGTTTTGTTCCATTAATTCAAAGATCGATTTCGTTAAATTTAATGTACATTGTAACATATTTTAGAACGTGCCATATTATGAATTCAAAACATGTATGGATATTAAATGTAACATTTATAATGTTTAAATATAAAATGTGAATGAAATTATGTCTTATCATCTATTCTCTTTATCTTACAGTGTATATTTATAATGCTTTGACCGAGCTCACACATATATTTGATTATCTAATTAATACCATTACTATTTAATTATTATCGAAATCATTCAACCACCCTTGATATTAAAAATGAATACCCTTTTGTCATCCTTCGATGTATCTTATACTTTATAGATAAATATATTCATATATGGCCATAAGAAACTTATATATAATATTGCTACTTTCCCGTGTAATCAATTATTGGTCGGAAATAGTCAATTTTGTATTATGGCTATCAGAAATTATAAAATACATTTGAAGCAAATATAACTATTTGCTCTCAATTAGTATAGAGCATATTCTAACAAGGTGACATACTACAAGGCGCACATAATTATATGTTTTATCAAGTTGACATAGTTCTTATTTTAAAAAGGATCCAGAATCTTAACTACTACCCAATTAAATGTGTCTATATATATAGACCTCTTATAAAAATAATCACAATATATTGCTTGACATGCAGAGGTGTATTCATCACACTACTACTATGTCACAGGATCTTCCATTTCCATATTGGACTAAAATTTTTTTTCTTTTGTCTCATTCACTTGATGAAAAAAACGTGATTTCGATGCATTAGACTTCTGCATTTGCGTATGGTTTCGGCGAGGGGCGGGATCGCTTTACCTTACAATTTGTGTAAAAACTGTTTCTGCACCTCGAACCCGTCACCTCAATGTACAAAACAACAACTTTATCGGTTGATCTAACCCCGCCCTGAATAGGATAAAAAATGACGTGAAATTAATGCAATCTTCCTACACAAATTTCATGCATCCCCATATAAAAAGACAACAATAGATGACGGATGAGAAAGAAAAGAAATATTTTAAAAACATTATTATTATTATTATTAGTTTTCTTGCATCAGTAAATAGAGTTCCAGAGGAAATAAAGCAACACTTCCCCTTCTCTTCTCCTTCTCTCTTCCTCTGTAGATTGGGAGAGGAAACCCAAACCTATCTCGTGAATCTCCACTTGAAAGCAAAGATTTAGTAATAACCGGGGGAAAAAGAAAAATCTAAAGCTCTTTGCTTTCTTTCCTCTCTTCTCCCTTCTTTCTCCTCTTCCCCTGCCTTCTCTTAAAACATTCACATTCATTCTTTGCTTCTACCTTTTACCTCACGAGATCCCCATCCCTTTTTCTCTTTTCTCCATTCTTTCTCTAAACAACTTAATTTCTTTGTATGTTATCAGTCTTTTGCTTCTAGTCTGTACACATTATAGAATAAAACAGAACATAGCCCATTTTGCTGTATTAGCACATTTGTGTACAAATTTTTTGGTGGGCTACAAAGAAAATGTCGCATTTAAGAAAACCTTCGTCTGAGATGCGGTTGGTTGAGTCATTGACCGATCGGTTGAGGAACTCATTAACTAATTTTGAAGAAATTGATAAAGATGATAACTTTAACAAGCCCGACTTCCGAGAACTCGATCTGGGGTCCCCGGCTTCGCCGCTCCGAGCTCGAACCGCTGCTACAACGCCGACCACCACTACTAGCAGCTCTAGTTCGTCGGGATCGGTTTCTGGCCGGAATGGGTCCGGTTTGGGGATTAGAAAATCGGATTCGAATAGTCATTCTGGAGAGCTATCGGTGGATAGCTCATCGACCAGGAACCGACATAATCGGTCGGATTCTAGTGGGTCCCAGTCTCACCGTTTAATATACTCCGGTGGAAGTTCTGCTAACTCGCCGCCAGTTAATGTTCTTCCCGCCGGTAATATTTGCCCATCTGGGAAGATTTTAAATGCTGGGATTACAAAACCAGCTTCCAAGACGGAGGTTTTGCGGTCAGGAGCCGGGAATTATGGTCACGGAAGCATTATGCGCGGTGGCGCCGCTGTCGCCGCCAGCAGAGTAGACAGTAGGAGTGATCTTAATAGCCCCACATCGAGTTCAAGAGGCACTATTTCCGGCGGCAGCCTAATGGTGGGGGAGTCACGAAACAGGGGTGGATGTGGCATTTTGTCGAATAGTAATGAGACAGAGGAATTGAAAAGAAAAGGTAACGATTGTTACAAGAAGGGGAATTTTTCAGATGCTTTGAGTTTATATGATAAGGCCATTGCAATGTCTCCGGCCAATGCTACCTTGCATTTTAATCGGGCAGCGGCGTTGATGGCTCTCCGGCGTGTACCGGAGGCGGTGAAAGAATGTGAAGAGGCAATTAGATTGGATCCAGGTTATGTGAGGGCTCACCATCGTTTGGGATCTTTACTTCTTAGGTGAGCTTATTGAACAAAGATGATATTTTTAGCTTTAGTTGCTTTTGTTTCTTGCAAGTAAAGTTGGATACTTTAGATTTTTGGATTAGGTTGGTGCTGAATTTTGACACCTGTTGAGCAAGATTTTGTCTTTCAGTTATGTTGGAAGTTTATCGTTAATGTTGATAAATGGAGAACTGATTTTCCATTTACATGTGTCACCATTGACGTTAGCTTTTATCCTGTCTGATTTTGAGCTGCATTATGGTTTGTTTTTCCTTGTTTGTACTATTTTGTCAATTCACGTTGTTACATATTTTCTTATGCTCCTCTCCGGGGAAAAAACAAGGGAAAAAGTTCTCATTATAGTCCACCGTCGATTGCAGTTGAAACTCATTAAGGAATAGAAAGTATAATGGATTCAGTTTCAGTATTCAATGGTTTGTTGGTCTCTCCATGGCTATGATGCTTTGTTTGGTTGCTAAATTCATATACATTCTTTTCTAACCCTCTGCGGACATGTTTGTGTACCGGGTATTTTGGCGAATCATTGTACTTGAGTTTTGTTGCCACTTCTTTTTTGGTTAGGCTAGTGGGATTTTTGTTGGTTATCCTGAATTGTGTAATAAGCAATCTAATTCCTCCGAGGATCGCAGTGTAGGACAAGTTGAAAGTGCACGAGGTCATTTTTGCTTCCGGGAGCATCAGGTAGATGCAGATGAGTTAAAAAAGTTGCAAATTGTAGAAAAGCACATTAGCAGATGCACCGACTTTAGGAGAGTAGGTGACTGGCGAAACACATTGACTGAAGCGGATGCTGCAATTTCTAGCGGAGCTGATTCTTGTCCTCAGGTAGTACATTGCTCTTAATTCATCCCTGATTTGCAAACAAAAAAGTGTAACTTTGACTGATGTGAGGGTTTGTGTTTCCAGTTGTTCGCATGTAGAGCAGAGGCTCTGTTGAAGCTTCATCAAGTAGAAGATGCTAACTCTTGCCTCGCAAGTGGCCCTAAGTTTCAACCGTCTGAGACTTTGAAATCGCAATCGAAGTTTTTTGGGATTCTGCCGGATGCGTATGTGTGTTTTGTAAGAGCTCAAATTGAATTGGCATTAGGAAGGTGGTGAAAAATGTTTGATTTTACAAAAAGCATTTGATTTCTTGGGAGGTGGGATTAGTTATATATTTGTGTACTTTTGCAGGTTTGAAAATGCACTTGGTGCTGCTGAAAAATCAGTACAGATGGACCCTCGGAGTGTTGAAGTTTCAGTTCTGCTGAGCAATGTGAGACTTGTTTGTAGAGCTCGAGCACGTGGCAATGACCTATTCAGGTCAGAGAGGTTTACTGAAGCTTGCTCGGCGTATGGAGAGGGTCTCAGGCTTGATCCTACAAATTCTGTTCTCTACTGCAATAGAGCTGCTTGTTGGTATAAGCTTGGGCAGTGGGAGCGCTCGGTGGATGACTGTAACCAAGCTCTTGACTTTCAGCCAAATTACACTAAGGCTTTACTTCGAAGAGCTGCCTCGAGTAGCAAGGTTAGTTGCCTTCTTTTTAGTCAATGCTCTCTATGCCCTATACTGTTTTGGCATTGTGTCATTGTTATAATGGAATAGAAGGTCATTTATGTGATTTAAATATTGTGTACAGCTTGAAAGGTGGGCTGAAGCTGTCAGGGATTATGAAATTTTGAGAAGGGAACTTCCAGATGACAGTGAAATAGCAGAAAATTTGTTCCATGCACAAGTTGCATTGAAAAAGTCTCGCGGAGAAGAAGTTTCTAACATGAAATTTGGCGGCGAGGTGGAGTTGATTTCAAGTCCTGAGCAGTTCAGAGCTGCAATTGCATCACCTGGTGAGCTCCCATGGTTACTTACCTTTGTTCAATTCTTTTTAGAAAAAATACACTCTAAAACTATATAGAAAAAAATTGTCATTGTTGTATCTATTCATATTACAGACACTTCTGTCGTCCACTTTTTTGCATCGGCAAACTCTCAGTGCAAGCAGATATCTCCTGTCCTGGATATGCTTTGTGAAAAGTATCCATTGGTAAACTTTCTCAAGGTACTTTGCTCATCACCTTTTGGCTTTTTTACTTAAGCATAGAATTCTTTACACTTGAAGGAAATGTACTTTCTATTTACAATAGAGGCAAGGACACACTACTTTGAAATACGATGGAATAGAATAAAATGATTCACTAAATTGGTTGCGCTTCTTATATTGTGAAGTAGCAGTTGATCGACACAGCTTGACGCAATTTTCATGTCGGAAAACAACCTCTATGTGTTTCTAGCACATGAGTATAGTTGCGTACATCCAACACCCCATGCCCAACATAGACGAGAGCCTTTAAGACAACGAGATAATGTTGTTATATACTTAAAAGGAAATATGCGTCCTTTTCAGATTAATACACCATTTCACAAATTCAATGTTGTAACTCCAATTTTTGTGCGTTTCTTCCTTTGAAGGTTGACATTGAAGAGAGGGCGGACATTGCCAGTGCTGAAAACGTAAGAATTGCACCGACTTTCAAGATATACCGCAAGGGCAAGAGGGTGAAGGAAATGATCTGCCCGAGCCCAGATGTACTCGAGTCATCAGTAAGGCATTACAGTTACTAGAACGAGTTTGCACCACAATCCTGCTTCTCCGTCGCGCTCCCTTGCATCTGAAACGCCGCGTATTTTCGGGAATTAGGCTTCAGCAATGCCGGTTTACCTGGTGCGTACTCAGAGCTATAACGCAACAATCTTATTCAAATGCCTTGTCAACTAAACGCCAATGGAATTGAAAGACAGCTTAGTCATTGGTTCCATTCCACCCTCCAGCCTCTTTAGTCCTTTTCCATGGTAAAAGCGCGTTAGTTTCTTGTTAGTGAGGGAAGGTTTCGGCTGGCTGGGGTTAGAAGAAGATCTCGACATGTACATATGATGACGATACACACAAATCATTGAAGCCATTGAGGGAGATTGGATGGTCTGTTTGGTAGTTAAAAACCCGGGTTAGCGAAAGAAGGATGAATTATGATGGTGTTATTATTATTGGTAATTGATACTCATGTTCATTGCTGAAATTCATTGGTAAAAGCGATCTTTTTGTAGTGTTGTTTGGATATACTGGGTATGGATGTTGTTGTTGTTGATCTGTTTGTAGTCTATTTCTTTGTAACTATAATGATGTAGGAAAACTTCCAGCGCATACAAGAACAGCAGAATTATTCTTTTACACAATTTATTGAGATCTGCATTCCATTGTTATTTGCAGCTAGAGATTGAGTGGAAGGGCAACAAGTACGTTAGTTTTTAATTGAAGTGTTGGGTATTTTATGTGGGGTTTGCTTAGGCCATCTCCAAGCACAAACACCAAATTTTGCACCAAATCACCTATTTGGTGCAATAAACAGTAAAAAGTACTCCAACCACAAACACCAAATCCAGCACCAAATAAGAATATTCCTTAAAGATTCTTCTATCATTCTATTTTTAATTCATTATTATAAATAATTTAACATAAATTTAACATTCATATAAATTTAATGTAAGATGATGAATTAAAAATTTATAAACATCTTAACGTGCTGGAGTTGCTATAAATTTAAAAATTAAAAATAAAAATTAAATTATAAATCAAACAAAATAGTACAATTTATTAGATTTTATTACACAAACAAACATACAAGTTTCGTAAGCTTGTTGCTATTACAATTTATTAGATTGTATTAGTTATTTCGTAAGCTTGTTGCTATTAAGTTTTATTGTTGTGAAATATTTTATGCTATGTTTCTAATGTACTTCATTTACTAATTTAACTTTGTTTTAAATATTAGTTATGAATCTTATTTTATTTTTAATTTTTTGTTATATAATTTTTTCTTAAAAACGAAATTAAAATTTTTATAACAAAATTAAAATTTTTATAACGAAATTAACGTAATTAAAATTTTTATAACGTAATTAGCGAATTAAAATTTTTATAACGAAATTAACAAAATTAAAATTATTATAACGAAATTAAAATTAAATCAATATTCTTAAAATGATGATGTGGAGGATGAATAGTGATTTGGTGCAATGAATAGTGTTGCACCTATTTGGTGCAACACTATTCATTTTCACCAATTTGGTGTTCATTTTGGTGCTTGGTTGGAGCAACTTTTTGCACCAAATTGGTGATAACGAAATTAAAATTAAATCAATATTCTTAAAATGATGATGTGGAGTATGAATAGTGATTTGGTGCAATGAATAGTGTTGCACCTATTTGGTGCAACACTATTTATTTTCACCAATTTGGTGTTCATTTTGGTGCTTGGTTGGAGCAACTTTTTGCACCAAATTGGTGCTTTGGGTCTCCCATTGGAGATAGCCTTAGGGTGGTTGATACAATTGATTGCTTCTTCTGTGGGACCTTTCCCTTTACTTTATTGTTTCTTGCTTTTTTTATTGTATATTTTTTATATTTTGTAATTTTATAATCCTCCAACCTTCAATCATACTACTACAGACTATGCTATTGTTTTGCATGACATGAATGTCATTATCATTGTCTTTTTGTAGTCAAGTCAAGAGTGTGTTTTGGGCACAAGTATAGTGATTGATTCCCGTGTGATTTGATAAGAAAGATTTTGATTGTTGAAATTAAATCTCGTTAAATATTCGCCGTCCAATTGAATGTTACGTCGTTTCATTTAAACACGACTCAGTCTAATTTGGAGGTGTATTTGTTTTTAGTTTCGTTTGTCTCTTTACAATTTTAAAAACGATGCGTGAATACTCATGAGGTTTCTGTCATTTTTTTTTTATAAAAACCATTTCTGACATTATTCATTTACATTTCCAATAGAGTAAATGATACACTTTTTTGTCACTTTAAAATATGATACACACAACTTTAATTATGGGTCATCGAAAAACCACTTCTGCGTGTTTCTAACACATGGTAATGGTTTCATACATCCGATCCTCTTATATCCTGCTATAGGTGGGAGCTTCTAAGGCAATGTGGAGTAACGTTGTTGTATTTATGTCAATTATTATGGGTCGAATATTATTTTTATTATTATCTTTTAGAAATGAAAATTTGCGAACTGAAAGTTACCATATAAGTTTTTTTTTTTATCATAAAGATCACATATAAGTTGGTATGTTTAAATCAGCTGATAATCCTGGTTGAAGTTGAGAGGTTGTAACATGATATGGTGGAATCGAGCCCCAGGAGAGCGTTCTCTGATGCAAGGGTCGGAATAAACAAATGAATGCTCCAGAATAATAATTACCATTTAAATAATAGTTTTTGTGTCTTAGAAGATTCTAAGAAATGTGTTTTAGCGTTTACTCCCTCTCAGAGTGGATTGTTGCCGTATTGTCTAACCTCACTGGCTCGTTTGTAATACGAACCTTATACAGATGAAACTTGTTCGAGGTGAAACTAGTGGTACAATAAAATAATATTATATAAAATTTGGTTATATGTAAAACATAGATGATTAGACAGAACAAGAAGCTATGCATATTATATATTTGGTCAAGATAAAAGCCTGTATATAATTTGAGATTAAAAAACTTGTCATATTTATTTGACCAAAACAAAAAAAAAAAAATAGTTAAAGGGCGTTTCAGATGTATTTTCGTATTTGAGCATGTTCTGAAGAGGAGCCGAATTGATTCTCGATTTGATGTATACAGTCTTACCGTACACTTTATGCAAGAACCTGTTTCCGCGTCTCGAATCCGTGTCATCAAGATCACAAAACAACAACTTTATCGGTTAATCTGACGTCCTAGTATGTTTCGAAGAGTAGTCCCCCAAAAAAGCAAGGAAATATGAGAGGAGAGCGGGGAGGAGGAGCACTATAACCATATTTAGGAGTGATGTGCCTTAGGTGGGATAGGATCCCCTCACCGCTCCCCCCTCACCGCGTGGGTGACCACGCGACACGTGGCAAAAAGGGGGTGATGAGGCTGAGAGAGGGTAACCTTCATCCAGCCTCACCACCCCCCATTTTTGTCACGTGTCGCGTCCTGGACCGCGCGGTAACTCACCTCGCGGTAAGGAGATTTCATCCCGCCTCAGGTGTGGCTCGACTCCTGCTTAAGGGAATACAACTACTCTAGATGTGGAGACTATTGAATGAGAATGAGTCCTCAATGACTTTTACCGTAACTTTTGTTTTGTTCCTGGTGGGAATGCAGAGACAATTACTTGGTTTCTCACTTATTTTTCTGTGGTCATACTGATGTCTTGCTTGGCATAAATAAACGCCTGCAATCTTGTTGCATTTCTAATTACAAACCGTCGGCACAATGTAATTTTCTTTATGGGTAATCGGAAAACAAACTCAGTGTGTTTTTAACACATGAATATGGTTGCGTACATCTGACCTCCTATATCTCGTCATAGGTGGAAGTCTCTAAGGCAATAAAGTAATGTTGTTGTATTAGTATTTTGGAGGATCATTACCTTGAATTCTCTCTATGAGGTCACCGTTTATAATGGAATATCCTCATGCTTGGGAAAAAAATAAAATTATTTCACAATGTTATTAATGCAAAACATAAAAATGACTTGCCATCTCAAAAAGCAAAAACTTAGCTTTTAGAAGATACTTTTAAAGTGTTAGATGACAATAAAAATGATTGAACGTTAAATGTTTCAATCAATTAATAAGAGTGTTTAAAGATTGCCCCCGGGGCATAGTCTACTAGTAACTGACAAGGTGATTGAGGCTAAAGAACTCCGACGTCCCGAGTTCGAACCCGTGTAGAGACAATACTTTGTTGAAATATTACAAGGGTTGCTTTTGTGCTTCTGAATCTCGTGTGTCCTCTTCCTTGTAGGACTGCTAGTACAGCACATCATTCGATTTACATCCTACCTGGCTAAGGAGCCTCTGGTACTTTTAATCCTTTATAAGCCTTTTCAATTTGTAAACGCTAAAACTTTAAATGGAACTTAAAGGCGCTTTAGGCCTATTTTGTAAATGCTAAACCTTGAAACGGATCTTAAAAAGACACTTTACCCGCATAAAGCATCCAAGTAAAAGATATCAGAGGCCACAGGACATAGTCCAGTTGGTAATCGCGTTGAGATTTACCCTAAAAGATTAAGAGTTCGAATCCACGGACATGCACAGTGTGGGTGGTACACTGTTGCTAGGCCGAAGGGCTAGTTTGTGGGAGGAACCTTTGTGTGGGTCACTGCGTAAGTACTCACCCAATCTAAGAGGCCGCTAGACTCCTGATTTACATCATCCATAATGTTCTTTAAGGCTGGAACGGCGGGAACTCCTGGGGTGAGATATTTCACCTTTTACTCTAAATAAAAGATATCAGAGTACGTAAAATCGTTGGTGTGATAAAATTACAGAGTAGGAGTTCAAATTCTGTCAAATATTTGTATCCCGCCACAAAGAAGACGTCTAATCACTTTGATTTGTATCTTTTGTATACCCTCAAACACCGAACAGAAAGTCTCATTCAATCAAATAAATCATAATATAAGAAGCCATAACGAAATAACATGTGCAAACACAAATGAGATTCTTTCATTGTTCGGTGAAGGCCACCGCCCTTGCATTCATACTGGTCATTTTCCAGTAAGTCTCAAAAATTATTTCTTTATTGTTATATGTCAAGTATCATTGTTTTCATCGTACATTGACACGAGGGGATCAAGACGGGATAGGATCCCCTCAACGCAAGAGGGATGCGGTATCGCGTAACCGCGCGACACATAGCAGCAAGATGGGGTGGTAAGGCTAGATGCAGGTGACCCTCATCTAGCCTTACCACCCCTTCTTACTGCCAAGTGTCGCATGGTCACAAAAAAATGAAAAAAGTGGGAGTGAGTAGATACCAGCCCGATCAAGACCGACCTGGACGCCCAAAAAGTAGTTTTGGTAAAACGCATTAAAGTCTTGTCTTCCAATTTTCCTTTATTCCGGTAAGTCAAATCAATCAATAGAGATGGGATACATCTTCACCGGCTCAAATCCCTACGCCTGTTGTTTCCAGCTACACTGTTTACCTTTTTATTTATCGAAGGCAATGAAAGCTGACGATTGGGGGAAAACTTTGATGAGGGAGTCCCCCCACATGTATCAGATACCCTTTAGCCAGGTGGGATGTAAATCGAGAGATGTGCTCCACCGACAGCCCTGCAAAGGGGAAGGACACTCGAGACTCAGCCAGCCCAGAGGCAACCCTAATAATATTTCAACAAAGATTGTCTCCACACGGACTCGAACTCGGGACGTCGGGGTTCTAGCCCCAATCACCTTTACCACTTACCACTGGACTATGCCCCTGGGGGCCGATTGGGGGAAAACTTGATATGACACTTGTATCACGTCAAGATGACTAATATTATATTTATAATATACTTATAGAATATATATATATATATAGTCACACACATATATGGGATAATCATCGTTTGTCTCTCTATTGTTTGGCTACTCATTTGTGAGACTTTCTAGTTTAAAAATTTGAGATTTACCTTATAATGGTTTTAGATTATACGAACCATGAGATGCAATATAGTAATTAGATCAACTCATCTTTTATTCACAAGGTCAACCATTTGATTCTTGCTTATAGGAACAGACGTACCAAAAGATATTAGTCACTATTATCGATGGTGAAAACCTTTAAAAAACTAAAAAAGTTTTAGATTATACGAGAAGCATATTTTTATATTATAATTTAATGAGAATATTTTGTTATCGGACACCTCTACTATTTTAGCGAGACTAATTTGGATCCATTACACAAAACATCGGCATAGTATGTTTCTTTCTTGAAGGTAGAGTCTAACCCCAAACTTTTTTAATATGACACCAGTTTCAAGAGATAATTTGAGAGACTAATTGCACAAAGAAATTCGAACTCTCAACCTTAGTTTGAAATTAGTAGACTACTTGTCCTTAGTTGAAGGGTTGTCATTTATAGTTTTGGCTAATAATTTCTAATATATAGAGTCAGGGGTCTCATTGGAAGCAGACTCTCTATCTCTTGGCACAGAGTTATTGTTTGTCTACCACTTACTCTCCCCAGACCCTAGCGATAGCTTTTAATGTCGCTGGAATATACTGAGTATGGATGATGATAATGATGATCTGTAATAGTTTAATGTTTTGATATTAACATTAATGTTTTAATCTTTTATTTTTTTTATTTTGGTTCGAATCCACAAAGGTTCGAAACATCAAATTTTGAACGAGATGTGGTTTCAAGGGTGATTCATCTAATCATCAACAACAACACATACCCAGTATATCTCAACAACAACAAAAGCTATCGACATGGACAAGTATTTTTAACGTTTCATCTAATCACAAAGGCAAAACTAATTGTCCCTAATTATAAGGTTTTTTTAATAAATTGTATTTGTTATGTTTTCTTATAATAGTTAATATCTTTTAAATCTAAACAAATGTATTTTCAAATACTTGTCGTTCCCGAATTTAATTTTCTTAATCCCATCTAAACTCATACATCCAGTTGCAAAAATAATATGTAAACTACAGAGTTCTTCACAAACCCGTTCTACCTTTTTTTTTTCCTGTTACAAACCTGGACTACTGGGAAGCGGACCTGATCAGGCCTCATATGAGGTCAAATATGAGACCTCCAATCACGCGACGCCATGTGTACAAAATGTCTTTTTTTTTAAAAAATTAAAAAAAATAAACAGCAGGCCCTTTTATACACGCGACGTCGTGTGATTGAAGGCCTCATATTTGACCTCATATAAGGCCTCATCTGATCACGTCCGACTGGGAAGAAAATTGTACACCAATTGCTTTATGAAAACAAATCTTTACAAATCTTGTTGAAAAAGTAAATAAGAAAATACAAAATAAAGGTACTTTAAATTCTTTTTGTACATTTACACCGTAATACCTATTTTTATTTTGTACTATAATTTAGTAATTAAATAATTGCTAGCTGTTTGGGCAAGTGTTACGTTTTATTGTTGTAAATAATATTTTTATCATATGAACCAATCAGTTGAAATAGTCAAAACCTGGCTTATATTTCAGAACATTTTCGGTGAGCTAGTCTCCTACGTTTTTCAGGATGGCTTACACTTCAGCTGATTTGTGAAAAAGGGTGCGGTTACATTTCCAAGTACATCTTGGAGGGCTAAAATGATATTATCTCCTTTCAATTTTTGGTTATCTTTTATTTTAATTTTGTATTTAACATATCAACAGAGTGAAGGCGTTGAATTACAAACAGAATGGTACTCGCACGAAGTAGAGTTGCACAAATTATTCAAACCATAGTAGCAACTTCTGAAGGTTTGTGACATACGTGTCATAACCAAAAAATTCAAACATATAATAATTTCTAAAAGCACAGATTTCCTTGAAAGAGGCAACAATTTTTCCAAAAAAAAAAACAAAAACAAAAAACTATTTATAAATTAAAACTTTACGCTTATAAACAATGTTTCGAAAACAATCTCAGGCGACCTATATGTTACGTAATGATGTCGTCAGAACATATCCCAATGGTTTCAGATATAGGGTTTCGAAAGGAATATCGGGGATATGGACCTTGTAGAAGGCAAGAATATTTGAACCCTCTCCAGGCTAGCTGCATAGTGTGAGACCGTTATTGGCCTGTGGAATGACCTGATATGCTGCAATGCCAGCCAGTCAGTTGTTCCTTCGGTGCCAATAGACTCCTTGTCCTGTGTTATGTCAAACTTCTACTAGTGAGTCTTGTAAACCTGATTTACATCCTTACACTTTCCTGTGGAACCGGAGGTGGCAGAAGCCTTTACTGGTTGTGGTAAAACCTTTTATTATGTTACACAATGATTATTATCAGACTGTATAGGTACGCATATGATTCTTTCACCTATCCGTTAGAGTTGCCATTTTTTCTGTTCTCACGTTCTTTATAAGCCATCTCTTGTTTAGTTTATTACTTTATGTTGCTATATATCGTCGGATCACGCGTCATCATTTTTGTGTATAGAAGATCTATCTGCATAGGTGGACAGATACAGCTGCTTATAAATGGAGAAAGGACGTCGGGGGTTGGGACAAGGTTAATGAATTTAATTAAAGTTGGATAGAATCAGGAGTTCTGAGTTTTGAGAAAATTCATAAAAGAATCCAAAGAATTTCTCAGAAAAAAAGACCACGTGAGAATCCTGTAAGACTAATAATGACCCATCACCATGTACGGAGATCGCATTTGTAGAGGTAGGGGATTTTCAGCCTATATTCACTCTGCCAGAAATATAGCCGTTAACATTGAATTACCCCAGAACACGTCTTTGTCAATTACACTTTCACATTTTAAAAGGTTTCAACTTTTTGGATTGCGTGCACGTCTCGCGAATTGCTCGAATTTGGTTCGTATTTATTCGTTAATGGTCGTTAAATGAACCAAATTCGAACAGCTGCTCAGGTTCGTTTACTAAAACGAGCCGAGCTATTTGCGAACTATTTGACTCGTTTAAACAGTTAAAGAGATCGAACCGGACTCGAACCAATTTTAACAAACCGAACCAAACAATTTGTTTAGTTAAACGAATCCGAATTCGAAAATCTAGTATTCGGTTTGACTCGGTTCGTTAACACTCATACACGTCTCCGTCTGCATATGTTCGCCATATAGATATACAGACAATAGAGCAGAAGACATAGTCAGTTGTTATTCGAGTTGTATTTGCCACCAAGATGTTTAGAGTTTGATTCCAGGGACACGCACAGTGTGGGTAATTCACCGCTGCTAGGCCGAAAGTCTTGCTTGCAGGGAGACACCTTGTATGAAGTCTTGCATAAAGTCCTCACCAACCCAGGAGGCTGCTGAGCTCCTGATTTGCATCATGCACAATGCTCCTTGAGGCTGGGACGCTGGAGACTCCCAGGAACAATCTTTTGCCACCAAGACAATGGAACCAAAAAAAAGTTTTAGTTTCATCCTCTATTTTCTGCCTATAACACACCAATGACACACAAGAAATGAATGTATTATATCTCTATCTAAAACTCTTAAGGATATGATCCGGTGTCTTCATCGGATTCAGATCGCCTGACCCCCTTTAGGGGATATTAAATGACCTGCTGACACGTGGCACACAGGGAGGTGGTGAGGCTGGGTGCGGATGACCTCCATTCAGTTCTCACCACCCCCTGTGTGCCACGTGGCGGGCGGTCGCGAAGGGGGTGAGGCGCGCGGGGGTCAGGGGATCCCGCTCCGTCTTCATCTCCTTCTATAAACTTGTGTGCCCAAGTCACTTAAAGCTTGTGCCGAACGTGTCTTATATTGAATCCCACTAAATCTCATGTGTCTTAAGGACGAGAGATGTTTCCATGACGCGGTTAGGGAGGACGCCATTCATACGCGGTCAATTATTGGCCAACACGTGGCAAACATTTTCTTCCTTTTTTTCACAAAATATAAAAAATATTATCCCTACTCTAAACCCCAAATTTCATTCTTCTTTCTTCCCCTGCATCTCGAACTTGCGTCCCAGCTCCACCATCATTTTCTCTGCAAAGACATTATGGTGATACGGGGATGGAATGGAGATACATCTTCCGAGCGGCATTACATTGCATTTGGTATTGGAGAAACCAAGTTATTCATAATGGTATCATGCAACGTCCACCATGCTGGCAAGTTTGTCGCGATGTCATTCGGAACACACGAAGTTTATTTATTGCTTGTTGTTCGAACTCTGTATCTATGTGTATGTAGTTTATAGTGGCATAGCGAACATACTGTTGTATTTCTGTTAATCGTATTAATAAAAGATCCCTTTTCTCCAAGATACAAAGGAAGAACAAATCGTTTTTGTGATTTCAATTCCGGGGTAAAAGAAAGGTGATCGGTTTCAGTTAATCGAAAGGGTCCAACGAGTTTTAAAACGTTGAAGTTGAAAGGAAGTTAGAGCTCTGTCGGTTAACCACACTTTTAGAAAGAGTCTTAAGTCATCGGTTCGAATTTGAAAAAGTGTTTTTTTTTCAGCCGACAAATCGCGGATTTGCTTCTTCTGGGATCGGACATTCAAATTGGTCTCGATTCATTCACCCATGATACACTTTGGATCGAAAAGGTTTAATTAATTCTTTTAATTAATTCTAACAAAAATTACTTTGAACACTTCTCACGTTATGTTTACCACTTCCTGTTGGCTTTTATTGTCATTCTTCTTCCTTATTTTCTGTCTTTTTTGGGTGAAATTTATGTCACGTTGGATCCTTGAATATTGGAATACGTGTAACCGTGCCACTTGTCACTTTTACAAGAACCACCAAACTTATAGAAAAGTGATGTTTCTTAAAGTATACAATGAAAAGGTAAAATTTGACCAACATTGTTTCTTAAAGTATACAATGAAAAGGTAAAATTTGACCAACATAATATCCTTTTTAATTTGGGTCCAATCTTTTCACCTCCAAATGCATGGCTTCAACTATCCTGTGATCCAAATAACCACCCCACCTCCTCCCTGATCCTAAACATAACCACCCTTTTTCTCTCTCTCCAACCCCCCCAACACCCCCGCCACAAATCCCTGGGGAAAAAAAGAAACACACGCGCACCCTAATAACACTTCTCTTTTTCATGGTTTTCTTTAAGTCCGAGAGTTTTGAAATCCACATTTTCAGTTTGTGTCTTAAAGTTAGAAGCAACTATGGGTTGAAGATAAACACATGCATTCAAGACAGAAACACATGCATCGACTGATGGAGAAGGAATATCGATCAATCGACTATGCAGATGATACTTACATCGGACGTCACTTTACTTGGGATAATGGTCTTATTAAATCTCAAATTGATAGAGCCATGGCAAACAATTTGTTTCTTGAAGAGTTTACATTTGCGAGAGCACGTTACATGTTGTCGGGCTGTCTTTCGGATCATTCCCCTTGTTTGTTAAATTTGCAAGATGATACTTACATCGGACGACCTTCCTTTAAGTTCTTTAATATGTGGTGTGATCACGATAACTTCTTATCTTTGGTTAGACAATGCTGGGTGAATCCAATTCATGGCTCCAAGATGTTTAAACTGTGCAGGAAATTAAAATCTTTGAAAGCTCCTCTTAAGGATCTTAATCGTAAGAATTACAGTCACATTTCTTCAAGAGTTGAAAGAGCTTTACATGAGCTTGAAGAATTGCAAGCTCAGGATTCGGGTTGCTGGGGCACGCATGATTGGAAGCTTAAGTTATTACATCATAGACAACTTGCCTTCAAGCTTATGGAAGCTGAACATAAATACTTCTCTCAGTTGGCCAAAGGTAATTACGTTATGCTTAGTGATAGGAATTCCAAATTCTATCATTCTATCTTGAAGAGGAACAAAGCAAGGAACAACGTTGTTTGCGTTCAAATGGAAGATGGGACCATGTCATCCTCTATGTCCCAAGTTGGTGAAAGATTTGTGAGATATTACGAAAGCTTGCTTGGAACCAAGCAAAATGTGATTCCCCTTAGAATGAATGTACTGGAACTGGGGCCGAAAATCTCCACTGCTGCTACAACAATTTTGGAGGCTCCAGTCTCAGAAAAAGAAATATGGGATGCACTAAATTGTATTGGGAAAGATAAATCCCCAGGGCCAGATGGTTATTCCTCTCTTTTCTTCATAAAAGCTTGGGATGTGGTTGGTAATGACTTCATTGATGCTTGCATGGAATTCTTTAGAAGTGGATGTCTTCTTAAACAACTAAATCATGGCAACATTGCTCTTGTCCCTAAGTCTACAAATGTTACAAGAGTGGAAGATTATAGGCCCATCACTTGTTGTAATGTGGTCTATAAAACAATTTCCAAAGTTCTAGCGGCAAGATTGGTTCTGGTTTTGGGTGAGGTTATTGACAAAGCGCAATCCGGTTTTCTTAAAGGAAGGTCCATGATGGAAAATATTTTTTTGGTTCAAGAGCTTATAAGGGATTATGGTCGCAAGCACACTTCTCCAAAATGCATGTTAAAAGTGGATATACGGAAGGCGTTTGACTCCATTAGATGGGAATTCTTGGAGAATATGCTTCATGGACTTGGTTTTCCCATGAAATATATTGATTGGATTATGGAATGTATTTCCTCTCCATCCTACTCTATTATAATTAATGGTGTGCCCCAAGGCCTTTTCAAAGGTAAGAGAGGATTAAGGCAAGGAGATCCTCTTTCTCCTTTCTTATTTATCATCGGAATGGAATATCTTTCAAGATTGTTGAAAGAATTGAGCAACTCCTCGGACTTCAACCTCCACCCAAAATGTTCCGAGCAAAAGATTACACATCTATGTTTTGCGGATGATTTGGTTTTATTCTCCCGGGGAGGTAAAACTTCGGTCCAAATGTTAATGAATACAATCACTGAGTTTGGTGATTGTTCGGGGCTAAAGCGAATCTTGCTAAATCCCATTTGTTTCATGCGGGACTTGGTGATGAAGGGACTGAGCTTGAACAACTCACTTCTCTTCCTCTTGGTGCTATGCCATTTAGATACCTTGGTATTCCAATTGCGGGTTACAAGCTTCAAGCTACCCACTATTTACCTTTCACACGCAAGCTTATGGATAAGGTAAATTCATGGAACTCAACATCTCTTTCATATGCGGGCCGACTTGAACTTATAAAATCCGTTCTTCAAGGTGTGTCGTGTTTTTGGTTGAGCGCCTTGCCATTGCCGGCAAATGTAAAAAGGCGGATTGAACAAATTTGCCTTCATTTCCTTTGGGGAAACAATGGTTTTAGCAATAAAAAAGCCTTGGTATCATGGAAGATTTGTTGTCTACCAAAGGGGGAAGGAGGTCTTGTCATATTACAATTAAAAGCTTGGAACTATGCCTTACTTTCTAAGTACTTATGGGATATTCATCACAAAAAGATTCACTATGGGTACAATGGATGCATAAAAGGTACAAAATGGAGAATCTTTGGCACAAGAATAAACACAAAGGGGACTCACCATTACTAAAAAAGTTTTTGGAGATTCGTGATGCTATCATTCATGTTGCAGGCTCTTCTAGTGATGCCATTGCAATTCTCAATGGTTGGATTTCAAATGGAAGCTTGAGGCCTAAGCTGGCCTATAATTTCTTCAGGGACAAAGGGGCAAAGATACCTTGATTTCGGTTTGTTTGGGATTGTGCGTGCACGCCTAAACACTCTTTCCTGTTGTGGTTGGCAATGATTGGAAAATTGGCAACAAAGGACAACCTATCTTTCCTTGATGATGTTTGCTGCCCTTTATGCAACACCGAAATTGAAAATGTGAAGCACATCTTTTTCCGATGCTCAATGGCGGGTATTGTTTGGAAAGATATCGCTAAGTGGATTGGCATTCCGGAAAGACTCAGCAGTCTGGAGAGGTTCTTTGTATGGGGAAAACGACATTTGAGAAGCAAATCTTATCGCTCAAAGGCAGCAAGGATTGCTCTTGCTGCTATGGTATATTTTGTTTGGCAGGCTAGAAATAGACGTGTTTTTAGTGGTCAGTCTTTTGATACACGGGATGTCATTCATAGAATATGCACACATGTGCTCAAGGTGATGTATAGATTATACCCACAGTTACTACCTTCTTATTGAGTCAGTCTGTTGGCTCAATTAGTTAGGTTCCTTTTGTGTTGGGGCTTTTGTATGGGTTACATCCCGTGGATGTTTTGATATCTTGGGTATTAATATAATTGATTTGCATTTTGCCCAAAAAAAGAGTTACACCAGATCAATGTGAAAAAAAAGACTTAGGACTGAGAAAATTAGTCTCAATCTATGGGTAGATGATACTTTAAGGAAATAAAAAAAATATTTTCGGTACACTAGACTCCCACGTTTTTGTAGGGTCTAAAGAGGGACCGAATCATTTCTTAATCATCCTTACTTTACACTTTGTGTAAAAAACTATTTACGCAGTGCCTTAGAGTTCAAAGATTGTCGATTTCGAGGCCTGCCTCGATTGAGGAGACCTACGTCAAGGATAAAGGTACTTGGTAGCAAAAGACGAAATCCCTCGCCCTGGGGCCTATTGGCTAGCCCCATAGAGCTTGTAGAGGATGCAAATCAGGTGCTTAGTGATCTCCTAGATTGGTGAGGTTGCACACGAGGACTTACACAAGGTGCCACCTAACAAACTAGCAGAAGTGGAGAAATTCCCTATACGGACTATCAGAAGTAGAGCACCAACACTACAAATGTCTCTGGATTCGAACCATTGTCTTCTTGGTAGCAATTCTCAACTCCAATACCAACTGGACTATGCCATGAAAGCAATAGATAAAGGTATTGGTGTACATAGAAAATGACTACCGGTTCTAAAAATATTATTATATTTAACATTGAATAAATTACAATATGTTAAAGAAGTATTTCCTTATTCATTAGAAATTTAAAAAGTCATGAAGTATTTCTTTATTCATTAGAAATTTTGCTATACGATATCTCTTTGGTCGGGTCCAAGAAAACATCATGACTTTTATGTCCTTTTGGATGCAGAGGTAGAAACATCAATGTGACTTTTAGTTCTATATAAATACTCTCGTTTAGATCCATAGATAAAAGAGATTAACTCTAGCTTAATTCCAAGCTACTAGTTCTTCAAACCATCTTCTATTCACAGTATTTTCATGTTGGATTCATAGTTTTGCTTTAAAGATTGAACTATCAAAGCTAAACACATTTGATTTCAACTAGTAACCAAAAAAAAACATATATTTCAATTGGTACATTTCTTTTTTATCTGTTCATCTGATTTTACAAATGAATTCTTCTATTTGATCTGGTGAATTCTCAAGAGATCAAAAACACTTATGAATCAGAAGAAGAGTTGTAAGCGTCCAAAGAAATGGAAAAACGTTGGACGGAACAAAAAAAGATACAATTCAGAGTTACTGCTCCTAAGAACAGCACCTCAAAACTCAAAACCCAACTCTTATTGTTATTTGTATATATTATATCTAAGAGCAGAGTATATATTAATCTGTCACTTCTTCCTCTTCAAGGGGTCCAAGTGCGAGATTTTCAAGGGCCTCCTTGCATCCATCAATGGCTGAGTCAGTGGAGAATCCAAGAGGGTTCGCGTACCGTTCGGTTCCAACCATTCCACTCTTTTTGGTTAGGATAACAATTGCCTTCTCTGAGTCTGACCTTCCTAATACTGCCTGGCAATCATCTCTTCCGCTCTTCACTGGCACCACCTGGCAAATTTCTTCTCCGTGATCCCCTTCCGCTTTCAAGCTGTATTGTCCGTCTTTATCTGTTGTGCCCTCCACAGTGTAAGTCACTATTTCAGTTGTCACATTTCTGCATTCTAGTTTCACGGTAGCACCTGCACATTAACAATCAATCGGACAAATAATGAGAAACAAATGTGCCTGTTAGATAATACAACAACATTACTCCATTGCCTCAGAGTAATCGGCCTATGGCGGGGTATGAAGACGTAATTATGTCCATGTGTTAGAAACACACAGAGGTTGTTTCCTGATGATCCATAATGAAAATTGCGTCCAGCTGTGTCGATCAAATGTTACTTCACAATACAATAACATTACCCCATTTCCTTAGAGGCTCCCGCCTATAACGGGATATGGGGGTCGGATGTACGCAATCATACCCATGTGTTAGAAAAAACACATAGGTTGTTTTCCGGTGATCCATAATGAAAATTGCGTCTAAGTTGTGTCGATCAACTGTTATTTCACAATACCAAAATCGCAGTCAATTTAGTGAGTCATTTTGTTTTATTCCATCATATTCAAAAGTCAAAAAAGATGTGTCATTCACTCCATTAGAAATGGAGAATGTGTCTCTGAGATAGAGAGATCTTATTATCGGGTTTGAGTTATACAGAAGTCTTTTTAGAAAAGGTTGGTGTGAAAAATATCAGGACAACATTGTGGTGACATTTTTCAGGTTGGAACAGTTAATGCATACTATTTCATAAGCGTCCCTATGAGGCTGATGATGTTTTTGAGACGAAGAGAGTATACGATGTGGTTTGACATAACATGATATGTTGTGAAATTAAGATGTTACAAAATGCAAATGTGCATGATAAAAGGGGGGGGGGGGGGGGGGGGTTAAATATGACCTTCAATACGTTTGGAGAGGCCAGCGATCTCAAACTCGACGCGGCAAGGATCACAGTAAACGTAGCCATTGACATGGAATTCATCTTCGGCAGAGTGAGCAATGGTGGCAAGGGCAAGAATACAGAAAACGAAGAAAATTGCTCCAGCCTTTGCCATTTTAATTTAGTTTTTTTGCTCTCTTTTTATTCTTCTTCTTCTGATTCCACTGGTATTAATGAAACAATGCCACTGCCTATATATAGACTACATGGGAAAAGAAAACAAGGTAAAGCGGTTTTCTCTCTTTCGGTTAATTCTTAATGGGCTACCTCTTTTTCCTCGATATGAAAAGCTGAAAACAAGCCTGGAAGTTCCAACCTTGATAAAATTTATTATTAAATTTTTCTTAAGATAATAAAGGACATTAGCCCTACGATAAATTCTATTTTTTGATAGTACCCCTAGAGAACTTGATGACACAGTTTTTATGTACTTAAAGACATTAAAGAGGCAGTCATATTTGAATGGTTCTTTCCTAAAATACCCTCCTCTTCTAAGAAAAATGTTAATACTGTATCTTTTTTTTTTTTCCATCTTTCAGTAGTTCCTCTATTTTCTGAACCACCCAGTACTCCTCTCATCAGCATCACTGCCTTCGCGTTTTTCGCCCTTTCTACCATCCCTCCTAACGCAATGGGGTAATGTTGTTGTCGTACCATCCCTCCTAAACATGTGAACATCATATTGAGCTACTATACTGACATTATGTTTCAAGAAGTGTTCCCCTGGAAACAACAAGACGACTTCTTTTTCATTTATAGTGCGCGAAGAAGTCATGATTTTGGTTTAAAAATGTGTATGTGACATGAGAGAGTAAAGAGAAAGTAGATTATGTATGTGACGTTCTCGGTGCACTAGGCTCCCACGTTTGCGCATGGTCCAGAGAGGGACCGGATCGCTTTGCGATATGATCTACCCTACATTATATAAGAAATCTTCCCAAACACCTACTATACTTCCTTCCCTCTCTCCACAACAAACCCTTGTGTGACTCATGTAAAGAACCTTGGAAATATCATGCAAGAATTAAACAGTGTCGACCAGATGCCAGAATGAATATCCAGCCAAAAGGCAACATTACATAAGGGAAGGAAACATTCCCAGTGGAAGGTAACATCAGAGTTCAGAAAGAAGCATTCATCCTTCTGATTGATAATTTATTGGGAATTTTTTTAAAACATTTACCATGATAATCTCAACATGGTTACAACAAACTTACAACACACTTCTTTAACCTGACGAATAATCGCTGCATTACAATATTCAGGTGAAAAGAAATGGTCAAAATATACCAAATCGAAAGAAAGAAAGCAACGAGGAGCTTTAGCCGGTGTTCTGCATCCCAGCAGCGATTCCCTTCATTGTCAGGATAAGGGTGTCCTCCAGGCCTGGAGCATACTCGCTGGACGGATTGAGCCGAATGTATTCAGCAGCAAGTTTTGTTTCCATGTATTCCTTGGCTATGTGAGGTCTATACTTGCATTGGTAGCTCGGATCACGAACCCGTTTTAGAGTATAGGCTTGGAGCAGATTCAGGGCAGTGATGTACGAATCACGCAAGGTCAGGCGCTGCTTCAAGTAAGGATCTCCTTCCAGAATGTCTTTGTGCCCAGCAATCTGCGGTTAAGTCATCAACAAAACCAGAATGTTCAGTTAATACCACTAAATTAAAATTTTTCATAGTAATCTGAGATTTGGTTGTCAAAACATTTTCATCATACCTGGAGGAGAAAGCTTTTAGTCTCCTCATAGTCGGCCCTCAGGCGCTCTCCAAATGACCACAGATCTTCTGACACAAGGAGCTTATCGTACAGAGCAGCTATAACAGGATCACCCTTGGCAAACACCATTTCAACTAAATCAATGGTGACCCTAAAGAATGGCCAGTTATTGTACATCTCCTGCAGCATTTGTAGGTTTCTGATGTCCTTCTTGATTGCATATTTGAAAGCAGCTCCAAAGCCAAGCCAAACAGGAAGATGAAACCGCGTTTGGGTCCAAGCAAAGATCCAGGGGATGGCTCTAAGCGACTCGATTCCTCCACTTGGTTTCCTTTTAGAAGGACGGCTGCCAATGTTCATGCGACCATATTCTAGCTCCGGTGTAGCCTGTAAAAGTATGAAATTATTATCAGATCATAACAAAAATCAAGACTATAGAGAACAAAGACTCGATAACATTTGGCAGGCATTTACTCACACAGCGGAAATACTCGACAAAGCGAGGTTCTTTGAAAACAATTGAGCGGTATTCTTCTGTTGCTACAACAGTTATCTCATCCATAAGTGCGCGCCATTCCGCCTTTGGAGCAATGGGTGGATGCATCCCATGCTCAAGAGTAGCAGCAGTAAAACGCTGAAGGGTTCTGAAACATAGGTGCTCCTCCCCAAATGATTGCTCAATAACTTCTCCCTGTACGGTAACGCGAAGAGACCCCTGTATTGTGTCAGGAGGTTGAGACAGTATAGCAAGATGAGTGGGGCCACCTCCTCTTCCAACGGTCCCTCCCCGTCCGTGGAACATAGTTAGCTTCACACCATATTCCTTGGCAACTTTTATAAGTTCTTCTTGAGCTTTATATAACTGCCAAGCTGCTGAAAGCCGACCAGCATCTTTGCCAGAGTCTGAGTATCCAATCATAACCTCTTGTTTACCATTAATCCGGTTCCTATACCACTCGATAGAGAAAAGTCGTGCAACAGCAGCAGGAGCAGCCTCTAGATCATCCAATTTCTCAAAAAGAGGGACAACTCTCAAAGGTGTCTTTACATGACTTTCACGCTGCAGAAGCTCAACAGCAAGCACATCCGATGGTGCCGTGGCCATTGAGATAATATAAGCACCAAAACAGTCTGGTGGAAGTTCTGCCAAGACGTGGAAAGTATCCAACACATCAGCAATTTCTTCAGTTGTTGGGAGATCAGGTCCGAAAAGAGGACGCTTGCCACTTAGTTCAGATAGAAGCCATTCTTGTCTTCGTTCTTCTGGCCAATCCCGATAAGAACCAATTTCCAAGTGCTTAGTGATGGCATCTAGGACATCAGTGTGTCGGTCTGATTCTTGTCTTATATCAAGTCTCACAAGAGAAAGCCCAAAAGTGGAAACTTGCCTCAGAAAATCCAGGAGGCTTCCGTCAGCAATAGGTTGGTCCCCACAAGCACATAAAGATCTGTAGCATAGTTCGAGAGGTTCCAAGAACTGCACATGAGTAAATGAGTAAATATATCTCAAGAGGAATGCCAAAAAAAAAAAAAGAGCCATACTTATTTTGAGCTTTGCCTGCAAAAGGTTGGGAATTTTTCATGATCAAGAACTATAAGGTGCAGAGTCAGGAGGATAGATACATCCGGGAAGGAAACCCAAATAATCTACTGAATTTTTGGCAGCTAAAGGAAGGAAGAACTGAATTTTTGGCAGCAAAAGGAAGGAAGAACTAAGTACAGCATATTGAGACTATATATGCGTATACATTAATGAACATTTAAGTACTGAATCTTTAATGCATATTCAAATTCAACCATTCATGTTATATTTGGGTAAAGATAATGGTTTTAGCAATCTATAATATCTAGTTAAAAGAAAATGTATACCTGCTCGATGTTGGTATATGTCGCTTCCTCAGGAATATCAGAAGTTCCATGGGCTAACAGATGGCGAGAACGTTCACGGGTCTGATACAGCTTGTCCCTCACATCACCAAGTATCACGCGGTATGGTTCACTTGGTGGGATGTTTTTCCAAAATTCTGTTATGGGAAATGTCAAGACAGTGTGAGATTGTGATTTGTGAAGTTCTTAGCAATAGATGCAAGTGTTATAAAGAGATTCAAAACTTCTCAGAAAGGACGCCAGCTTGATGAAGTCAGACTCCAAAGCAGTTGGAAATTTATTCATGGACAAAATCGCTTGTAAGCATAATTAACCGATTTATCATTCTTACCTATGAAGTGTTTCGCATCCCTCCTTCCGGATTGATGAAGTGCATCAGATCGGATACGAAGCTCATCGGTACAACGCCACATTGATAGCTGTAAAGAGGTAGACAGTTAAAGACTTTGCAGCAAAAGTACCCATGCACAGCTAATCACAACCAAAAATAAATGTATTTTGAACTATAAGCATAAAATAGAGAACCTCAAACATGAGATCCTCAATCTGGGAGTAATATAAGTTTGCAGCCATCATTCTAGCCAATAGACAAACATCCCTTGTAACTTCGGGCGTGACCCTTGGATTACCTGCCACAGAAATAACAGCGTCTCAGCATGATATCCATGTAAATCGATAGATACGTGGCTTTGGGTCATGTTCTCATAAAAAAGGTTACAGAGTAAGTGCAAAAACAGAAAAATAAACAGCTAAATTAGATTATTTCTTGATAGCTTTTTTCATTTTAAAAATAGTGATTCACATGCATGAATCCATCCGTTTTTGCCCTATTAAGCATAACCATTTGTGTGACTGCAGCATACTGTTAAGTGATTGAGACAGAAAGAATAGATAAAATATTGACATGAGATGATTTTATACCATCACGATCACCACCCATCCAAGAAGAGAATTGAATGAGGGGGGCATTGTAAGGAATACGCTCATTTATCCCTATGTTTTTAAGTGCAGTGTCTACACGTCTCAGAAACTTGGGAACACCCTTCCATATTGTCTCGTGAAAGTAACTCATTCCAGCTCTCATCTCATCTTGTGGGGTAGGCGGGGTTCTCCGGATTTCGTCAGTACGGAAAGCAGCTTGAATCTGTAGAGACCAACAAATGTACTATTGTAAAAATCTAACTCCATAAAAGCAATACAAGAAATTTTCTAGTTGCAAAATAACAAGACAGATTTGAGCTTTCAGATAAAGAAAAACACCATCAACAATACATATGGTGTTCTGAACATCGAATATGGTCCCCTTCAAATATTAATGAAATCATTTTGGCTTTTTATTTACATGATATTTTGAAAAAGACGCATTCTAAAGGCGCACACAAGAGGGTAGGATTTAGGCTACGACTCAAATAATGATGATGATGATGATGATGATAGTAATAATGATAATAAATAAATAATATAAAAACGCAAGATAAATGAGTAATCCATATAGTTGACTCCACATAATGATAAAAAAGGCTTAAGTGCTGTTGTTTGGCTTTTATTTATCCACTTCAAATGAATCCGTTCGAAATTACAAATGTAACATGCCAAACATGCATATTTAGTGTCCAGACTGAGACAACAAAGCATATGTTCTATCTTTTCCAAACAGTTTTGCAATTATCAGAATTAACAACAAATTAGAAGAAGCTTATGAATTGCCATCTCACCTTACAGAGAAGTCAAAACTGTACACTTAAGCTTTAAAACAGTTTCACCATTATGAGCATTTAGAAACGTTAGAACTATAAGCAACTGGCATAGAATTATTAGATTGTAGCTTCTTCACTGTTGCCAATGTGGAAGGATTGCTTATCTTGCTATGCAACTTTAGTATGACAAATTCTTCTTTCTGAAGCAATTGGTTATTTCTAAACTTACAAGTATAACACCACAATGATCCCACCTGGAGTAGATGAAATTCCCTTGAACCAAAAGTCCGAAAAACAGGGAAAAAAAAATATTTTCACACAAAGAAGCGCATAAAAACTGTCATGATGAAAGTTTCATGCACAAGCAACTCAAACAGAGAACTGGGCGGCAAAACAGCATGATGTGAAATTACCTCTCTCTGCAAAGCCTCATCAAGCTCTTGCTTGTCATCTGGTGTGATGTCTTTGGCATATAACTGGGCTAAACAATTTCGGATCCTGGAAAGAGAAATCCATGAGCGATGTTAGGAAATCCAATTAGCACACAATGAATGATACTGTTGTTACTTAATACCAAAGGGATGCAGGAAAGCTAAAGATAATGATCAAACCTGGCATGCTTTTGGAGCAATGATCTTCGAACAGACTGAGTAGGATGAGCAGTAAGAACAAGATCCACGGTCTGATTTTTCAAGGCATCGAAAACTTCTTGAGGAGACTTTCCTAATTCCCCAACAAGCCTTTTGAGTGTCTCTTCTATATCTGATTCAGTAGTTGCTGAATTCTCATCAGCAAAATCTCCTTTCTTCAATTTGATCCTACGACGGTAAGCTATCTGAACCTCCTCAGCCAAGTTGGCCAAATTAAGCATGTGAGAAAAGGCTTTTGCAACAACAATGGAGTCCCCTGGATCTAAACTGGTCAGCAAACTCCCTAGCTCTTCAAGCTTCTTTGGATCTCGCTTCCCTTCATACCCTGCTGAAAGCTCATAACAGTCTTGGACCTGTAATTTTCGGATTAGAGAACATTATATAACCTAGCACATTGACCAAAACTTACAGATTCTGTAGACAATAAACAACTGAACTTAGTGCGATAAATCAATAAAGTGAACCATGAGCACAGAGACAGGCAGAAACAAGCCAAAAGTTCTAGGGAAACAAAATAGGGGGTGATGGGTGTCAAAGCACGACTAGGCTTCACACCTTGTGTCATGATGACCCCTCGGACATGAAAGAGGGTTCTGCAAACGCAAAGGGCTTGGAGGAGTCTCTGGTTGAGGTCAGGGAGATGCGTGTAAGATCAGAAGTCATGGTCATGATCCCTTGATTCAGACCAAACCAAAGGCCACTTCCCTAAATAATCAGGATCGAGTGTTGCCGGTTTGGCACAGATCATTAAGGGGCATCGTTGAAAGGAAATTTCAATCTACAAACATCTAACTACATTCTTCACCTTTAGATCATCTCCTACCTTTAACTAAGTTATATTGTGGGCTGGGGGCGAGTGGACCAAGGGCACAGAGTTTACTTTCCACTATTGCCTGTTCACTAAGTGATTGTGACTAACTAAGCACACTTGAATCGGATGCAACGGGCGCAAAAAGGAATCGAATCTTGTTTTTGCACTAAAATGTCTCCTTGTGAATTTCCAAATCTCACAATGCCCCTTTATTATCAAAAAGTAACAACCTTTCGTCAAAAGTTCAGAAAGCAAAGTCTAAAATTGAGAAGGGTTTTGGCAATTAAGATCGAAATTTTGTTATCTGAAACAAAAAGCATGTCCCAACTAAAAGTGCCTCCTAAATATAATTCAATTAAACAACAGATCACCAAAGAAAAGGAAAAAATACCGTTTCTTTAAGATCCTCTCCGTGCAGATCCTGAAGAATATCAAGAAAGCGGTCGAGAAGTAAAGCATCATATTCAACAAGCTTGTCATCATCAGAGACTTTGGCAGGCACCAAATTTCTCAACTGTGCATCAATTGATGCTAACTTCTCCAAATTCCTGGTGCCCATTTCTCAACCCTCAAGCACTCTCCACCCAACAGTTAAATCCAAGAGGCAGGACCTGCAAATGGGCATAAAAAGTAAGAAGGGGGAAAAAAGATCAAGAATTTAACTAAATCAAGTTGACCAAATATCTCTGATCCCCAGAAATTAGGAGTCACACAAATGGAAGATCTGCCACTGTTGAGCCCACTTGGGGACTTCGTATAAAGACGTACTAATTTCAGTATACACAATGTTGTAAGAATCTCTTGAGATACTTTTGGGTGTAATTTGGACAGAGTAAGCGCAGGAAGTGTACTAACCTGATCTGCAAGACAGTAGGATGACGTCACTATGTGCGTGAAGGAGAGTGAGGAAACCAAAGATGATAATTGACGAGGGGAGAGAGAGGTAAGAGGAGAGGAGAGGAGAGGAGATAGGAATTAAGATGATCCAAAAAGTTGCAGAGGGTTGCTACTTATAGAGATTAGAGCTTAGGCACTGAATGCAAAGCGGGGACCCGGATGTGGGCCAACGGGAAAGGAGGCATCGAGCACAACTGGGGCGAGGGGAGAGGGCGGTGGGGGAGACAGATACTGGGTTAAAATGTACAGTGTCTATGTGTTAACATTCATATGACTCAAAACAATGTATTATTCGCTCAATTATTTTTCGGATGATAGATTGTATTTAAGGTTCTCGTTTCGAATCTTAACAGTTATAGTGTGAGTGTTTGAACTATGTTGTCAATTCCTTATACCAGAACGGGTTTATACTCAGACACTTTATGAGTACTAAATCTTAGATCTCTTACTTGAGAGGCCGTTATATGATCCTCTACGGATCTTCTTAGGACTAGATAATGAAAACTCCCAGGATCAGAGGGTTAAGATCAACAGTTTGAAGCTAGTTAACTCACATGGAAAATTGTGCTAGTAAACTCACATGCACCAAAGAATTTGAACCGTCCTATGACCGGGATGAGATCTAAGGAGGCAAAATATGAGGTCTCCAATCACGCGACGCCACGTGTATAAAAAAGTCTTTTTTAAAAAAAAGAAAAGAAGTAAACACCGGGCCTTTTTATGCACGTGTCGTCGCGTGATTGGAGACCTCATATTTTGACTCCTCAGATCTCATCCCGGTCATAGGACCACATATGAATCGGCCATCTTTGCGGTAGTTAAGGAAGTGGGTTGTAAAAATAATAAATATCAATAGTCAAAGTTTCTGTACTATTTATTTAATTAACACTTACATGATTTCTTCTTATTTTATGACAAGTAACTAACTAAAAGTATAATATAAATATCAACCCACAAAGTTTGATTTATTTAAATTATGCCTAGGATAATATTTTTGATACGGAGAGAGAGTAATTTTTAAGATTTATTCTTTAACATTTCTTGTCCTCCACTCATGCATTAGCTAATTCACTCTCGTATGAATTGTGTTATTTGTTAGGAAATTTCATGCGTTATTTAGATTCTCAAATATTACCATGTAACTAAAGACTCATAAATGAGGTAGTAAATAAACCCAGAAAAATTGCATGTCCGGCTCTCATATATAGAAACATAAATCGATACACGTGACTTAACGTTGTACCATGCAGCACCCATGTGTACATGTACATATATGACCATTTTGACATATTCCCCGCCAGACAACTCTCCACTTAGGGTCAATTATTTTCTTCTCTAATGTGCATTATTCAGCTATATAAATGCATAAACACACATACAGACACAAATACACACACATATATATGTATATAAACTAGATTCCTTGCAAGAAAACTCCCCAACTATTGATTATGTCCTTTTCTAATGTGCATTAGCTAGAGAGAGTTATATCTGAGTGTCGAGTACGTCATAATTGTTGTTATATCATTATTCTAGGCTGAAAATTACATATGAACAATTACATAGACTTCTTATAATCTTATATGTGATCTCACTTACATTTTTGCGGGTTTAATGAGTTCTGTGAACCTTTTTTTTTTTTCCAACAGACAAGTTTCTGTCTTTTTTCAAAAATTAATAGATGAACTCTGCATGAGTTGTACTAAGACCATTTGATGCAATCTAGATGTTAATCGAAAGATGTAATATAATGATTAAAACTTTATAATAACAAAAACTCACTATGCGTTAGACATCCATTTCTACCCTACTCGCTTTAGAAATAATAGAAATAGAACATTTGTCATTTGAAAAAAAAAATGATATTTTCTTCGTCGGCCGCCTATGCATTGGACTATGTCATCGCAGCGTTATCTTTGATAGGATTAAAGGACCGGACAATTTTAAGATAAGTTTCTACATGCCTTACGGCACATCGAAAATTCCACATGACAATTTCACTTATTTTCATTATAAGAAAGGAAAAATTACATTAGGTATCTATAACTATGTTATTGTGTCTAGATTACACCACAAGTTTGTAATTTCTAGTGCACATTTGCAACTATTAATTCTTTTTATACTTTTAAATCATAAGTTTGGGATTCCCTACGTCCATTCATAACTCTTTTTTTTAACTCTTCTGTACCTTTTAAAAGTTTTTTTATTTTACACCTAAAATCATGAAAAAAAGAGTAAAAAATTAATATAGATGTATGGTGCGATTCGTAAACTTATGACGGAGAAATATTAAAAAAAATTAGTAAATATGTATTGAAAATAACAAATTTATAATACAATCTAGACGATATAAACATGGACACAAGTGTCATTTTTCAAAATTCAAATAAATAGAAAAGACAAAAGAGCGTGGGACAGATTGACAGTACATTCGTGCTCTGTAGTCCGTAGCACTTGTTTTCCATGGTCAAACTTTTGGACCTTGGAAAAGGAAAACTAGACAACCAGCGCCTACCGACCAAAAAAAGGTCAGCGGACACGGTTGACTTCTCCTAGTTGCACTGCTATGACTTGATGTTTTTTCCGCTTCATTTTTATGAAGTACCATGTAAGATGTAAATCAGAAATTTAATAACTTATTAGATTGGTAAGATTTTTATCAAATAATCTATATAAAATGTTCATTACAAACTTAATTAGTGGCCCTTTGTACCAATTAGGTCGGATATTATAGGTAGTGCATATATCCGTTACACGTATCTTATTTCGAACATATGTCCTTCTTGTTGTAATGTTTCAATTTGAGTACCAATTGAAATATATCTAGAAGCAAGACGAAACGATTGAATTCTCCGCAATTAAACATAGTTGTTGAAGTTTAATATGAAAGTGAAATTCAAAATGTGAATTGTATTAGTCAATGAGAGAAGATGATACTATCTAAGGAGAGTGATTCTAGTTTAACATACGACTTTTTTGAATTATATCATATAAGCAAAAAAACAAACCTTTCATAGAAAAAGTTTTACAAGTATGTGAAAAATAAGATGGTTAAACAAGCAAAACAAGAGTAATAACAAATATACATGAAACATGATTTTCATAAAACGGCCCGTTGATATGTTACAAGCACCACAGACTAGAATAGAAAAAAAAATTCATTTTACTAAAATAGAATTTATACCCAAATTAACTTAATACTTTGTTAATCAAAGAAAATTAAAGATGACAGTCGTCATGCTTAACGTAGAGGGTGATTGTTATAATAGTAGGGCTTCCCTTTTCCTATTTTGTTCATATAATTTCGTAAGAAGATGTGGTAATTGGTCCGTGTATATATTTGCATGCGGAACATCACCTCTCTTGTTCTTCGAGCAAAATGACATACTTTGACTCTGAGAGTTCTTACTGCCTTAGCTTCAAGGAATATTGTGGAGGATGTAAATCAAAATCTCAGTCACTTTCTAAACTGGGGAGTTCATATACAATGAACCCACACAAGTTGTCCACTGCAAACTGGATCGTTGGCCCAGACAACAGTAAACTCGCACTGTGTGTTTTTCTGAAATAGAACCTTCTATTTCTTGAAGCAACTCTCAATTTGAGTAACAACTGAACTATGTTCTACGAGTCACCACTCTTATTCTCATTGTATTATATGGGGCTCTGATGTACTTTTGGATGTTTACCTTTCCATTTTGAATAAATAAAATGACCCGAATCTTTCCTAAATAAAACATAATCATTATGGTTACTCTAAGTAAAAGCAAAAGATGATCACCAAGATCCGATATTAATTTATAAATTGAGCTTTTTAAATAGGGATGAGATCACAACAGGCAAAAAAGGAGGCCAAAAATGAGGCCTCCTATCATAACCCGCCACGTGTTAAAAAAAACCATTTACTAATTTTTTTTTCAATCCCTTACTAATTTTAACACATGGCGGGTTATGATAGGAGGCCTCATTTTTAGCCTCCTTTTTTGCCTGCTGTGATCTCATCCGTTTTGAATGGGAATAGGCAAGAAAAAGAAGAAAAAAAGCAGACAAACATTCTATTATTTATTCAATAATTTTCTAACGTGGAAAAAAAACTAAACAGAAAATTCACTACAATCATTCAACTAAGAAGATCCCGTCAAAGTATTACACATGAGTTTTTTGCTGGTTGTTGTTTTATTGGCAACTATATATATTTTATTCTAAAAATATTATGATAGTTAAATTTGATTTACACTATAAAAATATTTCAAAGATGAAAAAGAAGTATAAGAGAACACGGATTATTGGGGGTATAAGACGACTTTTCATAGACAAATCAATTTGTGGGGGCAGCTCCTAGGTACAAATCTAGCCAACTGTGCAAACGATGCTAAGGTTAAACTATAGTCTGCAACTTTTGATTTTTAAAATTAAGTTCAGTTCGATTGTTGCACTTATTTCAAAAGAAAAGTATATAAATAAGCTCAGTCGAGGTGTACCGACCTTAGTATAGAAGTGTGTTGAAACTTGGGCTTGCATGAGATGAGGCACATATCCACTCAAAACCTTAAGGCAATGGATGGTGGTACCTTATCCTCATATAAGCCATGCATTTTTTCTCAAATTAGCCAATGTGGGATCCTCAACACCCGCTCTCACGTGGCAACGTGACTTGACATACACACGCGTCTTACAACCCGCCCTCAATCACAAATCACAAGCCAGGCATGAACATCTGGACTTAGGTGAGGGGAAACATTAAGTGGCCAACCATAGCCCAGGCAAGGGGTGAGTCCACATTTTAAACCTGCTCTGATACCATGTTGAAACTTGGGCTTACATGAGGTGAGGCTCATATCCACTCAAAACCTTAAGGCAATGGGTGGTGGTACCTCATCCTCATATAAGCCATGCATTTTTTTCTCAAATTAGCCAATGTGGGATTCTCAACAAAGTGACTGTGCTAAAGAAAATGAGAAAAATGGTCGAAGTGAAGCTGCGCTGAACTAAGTATGCCGACCTTAGCATGACCGTGCTAGAAAGGTTAGACAGATGGCAGAAGTGAAGTGGTGTTGAACTGACGAGGCATTGCTGCTGTACCGAAGTGATCAAGACAAAGAGAGGAAGAGACAAGGTGAATAGGAGCGCAGAACTATGAGTGACTGAAGTGAATAACTATAACGAAGTTGAGCTAGAACTAAGATGTGTTGAACCAAGGTGACGATGTAAATGTACAACCAGTTATGGAGAGAAGCTAAAGTTGAACTGCAACACTTAGTCTTTTTTATGTAAATATAATAGCTCAGGATCCTAACTGTATATCTGTCTAAACTGAACAGGTAACTAATCGTTATCTTTGTAGCCGTTCGGAATCATATCAAGTTACTGTAGATATACATGAATTACTATAGATTTGAGAATAAAACCGTTAGAGACAATAAAAATTCATATACACAGAGAACTACTTTGTAAACACGAAATCAACTTGAATGAATTTTAAATTTAAATTATTTCAATCTGACAAAAGGGTCGATTAATGTACTTGACTTGCCCAAATAATAATAAAAAGAAATAATGAAAAAAAAAATCAACTCGCCAGACTCTTTTCTTTTGCGCCGCTGCTTTAATTTACTTTTCTAAACTCAATTAATTGACAGGAGGAATATTTTATTTTATTTTATTTTGTCTTTGCCCTTCCCCCAACTGTGAGAATATTCTTGTGAGGAGTTATTCAAACTGCAATTTCTAAGTCAAATTGCCTCGTTTTCATTCATATGAGAAGAAAGAAAGCAAAAATGAGAGGAAAAAAATATTAATACAACATTGTTCTTGTAGACCAGACACACCAATTAATTATAATTGCACGATATAATAGAGGGAAATATTTCCCAGTTAAGAGGAGCAAACACGAAGAGTCTATGTATGAATTGTTTGCATTCCATGAAAGTTTCCAACAACATTTCCATTTTTTTTTGGGGCATAAAAATTATCACAGAGATACAAGGAATTGAAGAAGAACAACACTTATATTAATTTTATTAAGATATTTTTTTATTTGCTTTATCCTAGTTTGCCTTTTTTACATTTATATTTTTGCTAGCCGGCAGCATTATTTCCTCTGTCTGAATTTAAATTACATTAATTTCCATATCATTCATGACTTTTAACCTAGTAAAATGAGAACGCCCAAGTAAATTTTGGTTCAGTATCTCTCTATAGTTGGCATCTTAATGATTTATGAGGCGATTGTTATAGTTTTTCAATATTTTGTCTACACAACACGGTAGTTACAGTGACATTACTAGTGTTATATCTGCGACAAACTAAAACTATTCGACAAAATAAAATGGGATTACATTGTTGTTATGCAAATCAACACGATGAATAAGACTCTTTAAAAACAAAGGTAAATATAGCATACATTTTCTATAAAAAAAAACGTACGGAGTTAAAAGACGAATGTTATACTTTATTATCCTGAACATATATTTAATTTTTTTAAGGACAGAAAAAGTGTCGTAAAAGAAATAAAACTTGCTAGTACTTGACAATAATGAATGGAATCAAGCTTTAACAGCTAAACTATTCCTTGCCCCAAGGGCATACTCCAGTTTGTTACTCTGGTTGGAGATTGGCAACAAGAGGTTATGAGTTCGAATCCAGAGACGCGTACAGTGTGAGTGTTCCTCTGCTCTCAGGCCAAAGGCCTAGTTTGTGGGGGCACCTTGTGTGGCCAACTGAGTAAGATCTCACCCAATCTAGAAGGCCGTTGGACTCTTGATTTACATCCTCCACGCAGCTCCTTGGGACTGAAGGCAGTGGAAACCCTTTGGATTGGGGTTCAATCTTTGCCGACAAGCTAAACTATTCCTCCTGCATGAGGTTCAACTTCATGGGGAGTGATGAGGACAAGATCATCATTTTGAAAAATGACAAGTGTAACGAATTCGTCTTTACATATTTAATATCATTTGACCGTGTAAGGACACATGTTGCTTGGAGTTTGATGCTATTCAGACCTAAATATATAATCAAGTCGGCACTGTTCAGGAGACGCATGATGTCTCTTCAGCATCAACTAGAATCTTAAGTCAACATTAATCATTCTCATCTAGAAACATTGAATGTTAGTCACCTCGCCCATAGTATCCGCCTCAGTCGCAGCTACCATATCGGCCACCATAGACACCTCAGCCACACTTATCAGGTCGGCTGAGACCCCGAGGGCCAAGGCCTTCCACCTCAGCCCGCCAAAGAGCTTCCTGCCAAAACAGAGGTCTGCCACACAAGCAGTTTAGCCATGCAACCAAAACATGTGGCATCACATGGCAACCATGCACAAGTATGACATGACATATGACACTTTCAGTAGCTCATCAACATGCATTGGTTCGTCACAGCATACAAAAGGTACAATTCATGTCCTTCAGAAGGCATGTTTAACCAATTGAAAAAAATCTACATGAAATTAACATTTCTCTAAATATTTCAACTTATATGCTTTCAAACGGGTTATATACTTCCAAACATAGAAATACTTGTAACTGATTTGATCGTCAGAGATTTCTTTTCGAAATAAAACTCAAAGACATTTAACGTTATTGAAGATTAGATGACTTCTGCTATAAAAACCGTTACTTTTCAACGTTAGAATTATCTAAAATTATCTTGTTGTTTTGCATTTATTTTAGTTCTGGCATCGTATAACGAAAAATAATACAATTTTTAAAATAGAAAAGACCATACTCGTATAGATTTGAATGTGAGATTAGTCTACAACTTTGATTGTACTTACCGTCAAAGGCACTTACGCAAGTTGACTCGAGGCTTGTAGCTTTACAATTTTAAATACCAACTGGAGGTTGATAAGAAGAATGTCTTATTGAGTGGATAGGCACAACAAATTCTCCAAATATATGTGTGTTTATATAGGGTTAGGATCCTCTCACCGCAAATTTCTCATCTCACGCGTCACCGCTCGACACGTGTCAGCATGGATAAGTCGTGAGGCTCGCATCTAGCCTCACCATCTACTCTTGATGCTACGTGTCGTGCGATGACGCATGAGGTGAAAGAAATATGCGGCAAAAGATCTGATCCCGTTTATATATATATTTGTCGTCCAACATGTGATTTCTGACGCAATGCATATGCACTTCGACCTGAATTTTTGCTGACACGATATAAATGAAGAAGCCAGTTGACTTCTATGGTTGTGTAGGAAGTTACAATATTGCCCACGTTGAAATGACAATAGTAACTCTATTTAAAAAAAAATCACAAAGAAAAAGCTAGATGAAACAAAATGCAATATACGCAACCATTTTCTTGATTTATCATGCACAGTTGTATTATTTTCTTTCTTGAATTTGGAATACAATGAATTAAAGTAAAATAAATCACTAAATTGGTTGCGCTTCTTATATTGTGAAGTAGCAGTTAATTGACATATACAATTTTTATTATGGATAATCGAAAAACAACCTCTGTGTGTTTCTAATATATGGTATGGTTGCGTGAAAGATATGGATAAGGATAAAACCATACCAAAATTAGTTAGAGATTTGATTGTAACAAATTAGTTCAAATTGATTCCTTACTATAGATAGAGGAGAATATATAGTTATAAATTAAGGTGTATCTTGTACGGTTTTACTCAATGAAATACAACTTTCATTTCAAATCAATTTCTTTCATGGTATCAGAGCAGGTTTCCTGATCCAACCTACCCAACCAAGAAATCGGCCAACACAAGCAAAACACACAAACACAGAAAAAAAAATCTCCAACGAAGAATCAACCAAAAAAGAAAAAACAATTTTTTCCTTTTATGTTCGGTGGCTTAGATTAAGGGTCATCACAGCCATAATACCTTTCCAACCTACTAGCGATCAAGGAGCACCATGTCCAGTAGTTCCGGCGAAATCAAGGTGGATAACAATGAGTTGGCCATTCAATTGGTCAACCTACTCAAGAACAACGTCAGCAACCCTCAGCTGGATAATTTGTCACTGGCATCAAATTGAATAGTGAAATTACCAGTTGTAGGCCACTCTTATCAAAAAAGCGATCGGAGGCTAGAGTGCACACCTAACTGGCGTTCCCCCACCCCCGGCAGCCACAGATCTAACTTTTACGCAGTGGAAAATACATGACCACTGCGTATTCACCTGGCTGATTCAGAACATCAAACCAGCGCTGGTGAATAATGTCTCACAGTATCCAACGACAAAGGCACTGTGGGATAGACTAGCGGTAACGTATGGGACTAGCACAGATGCGCTTCAGGTATTTGATTTGCACAAAAGGGCTCACTCTGTGCGTCAGTTAGGAGAAGCATTGGAGGATTTGTGGACTAAACTCCAGAGTATCTGGATGGAGATTGACCGTCGAGATCCAAACCCAATGAAGGACCCGAAGGACATCACCATTTACAACACCAAAGTCCAGGAACTGCTGCTGTTCCAACTTCTCATGACAGTGGATGACCGCTTCGACACCATCCGGCAAGAGATCCTTAAGAAGGAACCCCTGCCAACAGTGGAGGCAACCTACTCCACCATCCGGAGAGAAGAAGCCCGAATTAATATTTTGAGAGGAGGGCCCTCAGAGACATCATCGGGCATCGGACAAGGACTTAAGGCACGCGGACGGACGAAGGCAGGGGCGGCCGCCCAACCATCTTGCTCAAAAGCATCATTGCAAGTGGATAGTAGCCACCTACAATGCACACATTGTGGCCGAAAAAAGCACACCAAGGAAGAGTGCTTTGAGTTGGTAGGCTATCCCGACTGCTGGGAGGCCCAAGGCAGGAAGAAACCGGCGGACAAGAAGCAGCCAAACCGGGGTGCTTCAGCAGTCGGTGTTCCGGAGGAACCCAGCACCAGCAGCGGCAACCTTTCCCATACAGGTAAAGAAAGTGTAGGAAGAACAGAGGAAAGCAAGGGAGAGAGCATAGAGAGAGACGAAGGAGAAGGAGGATGTGAGAGAAGACGGATCTGGGAAAGAATAAAATAAGGGGGAAGAAACTTGAGAGAGGGACGCAGGAAAAGAGGTTACTGGGGGCAGGAAAAAGGGCGCAGGAATTGATGGGGCAGAAAAATGAAAAAGCAAATGAGGTAATTAAAAGAAAAGGGGGTGCAGGAGTCGAGGGGGCAGGAAACGACAAAGAAAAGAGGGGAATAAGGAGGGGGAGTGACGGCGGCGGGGGAGAAAGTGGGAGCAGCCATGGTTTAGAACAAAAGGAGGAAATGACCTCTTTGCCCTCACTCTCCAATAAAGCCTCTTAACCCGCACTCAAAATTTTCAAAACGCCCTCAGCAACTCCAAATATACCGAGTGGATCCTTGATAGCGGGGCCACTGACCATGTCCTATGATCTCATTGACTTTACACATCTGACAAAACCCCACAAAAATAGTATCGAGACTGCTAGTGGCGATCTAATCTCTGTCCATGGAACGGTCAAATCACACTCTCTCCCCATATTACTCTATCTAATTGTGTATATTTTCCCAATTTGTTTTCTAAATTATTGTCTATTAGCCAGATAACTAAACAACTCAACTGCACCTTACTGATTTATCCTCGTTTCTGTCTTTTACAGGACATTCATTCGAAGGCGATTAATGGGTGTGACACTGAGCGTGGCGGTCTCTATTACATTGAGGAGGTCACCCACCAGGGTCAGTCTATGCTTGCTCATGGGACGGTCCATCGACAACTATGGCTATGACACATGCGGTTGGGTCATCCCTCATTCGGTTATCTTCACTTCCTTTTCCCTAGTTTATTTACACAGTCTGTTTCCTCTATTCCGTGTGAAACTTGTATTCGGGAAAAACAACATAAAAGTTCCTTTCGTCCAAGTGATACCCGTGTCGAACACTGTTTTTCCTTGGTCCACTTAGATGTCTGGGGTCCAGCCCCTGTTTCTACATCATAAGGGTTTCAGTACTTTGTTACTTTCATTGATGATTTTTCCCGTATGGTATGGATTTATTTCTTGAAACACAAATCTGAAGTAAACACGTGTTTTCGTGATTTCTTCCATATGGTGCGTAATCAATATCACAAAAATATTCAAGTCCTCCGGTCTGATAACGGAGGGGAGTATGTGTCCACAGATCTTCAAACTTTTTTCCGTGAACATGGCATCTTGCATCAAACTTCTTGCTCCTATACTCCGCAACAAAATAGAGTAGCTGAGCGAAAAAATAGAATCATTCTTGAAATGTCACGTGCCATGATGATCGAATCTCGTGTCCTTAAATCATTCTGGCCGGAGGCCATCGCGACTTCCACTTACCTGCTTAATCGCTTACCTACCAAGGTACTTGAAACTAAAACTCCGTTACAAATGTTGTCTACCCAAGTGCCTATCCCATCTGTCCTTACACTACCACCAAAGGTATTTAGTTACACTGTCTTTGTTCATATTCCTAAGGCCGAGCGTACGAAACTCGATTCGTATGCCGACAAGTGTGTGTTCGTCGGTTATGCTACTCACTAGAAAGGGTACCGGTGCTATAACCCCCGGACCAAGCGCGTCCATGTCAACATGGATTGTACTTTTCTTGAAACCAAATATTTTTACGATTCTTAGTCTCCGACTCAGGGGAAGATACTTATTGAGGAGGAGGAGCCTTTCGACTGGTTGCATATCTCTAGTTGTCCTGTAACTGGCCAACAAGAGCAAGTAGATGGCGCCACCGGGTCAACCTCTGAAAACGAAAAAAGAACAGAAACGCCCAGAACCCAGCCCAATGATCATCTTCAACAGGGTGTCCAAGAAGAAGTAAGTAACGAGGTAATTGAAACTCTCCCATTATCATTAACACCTGTCCCTACAGAATATCATATAACTGACTCTCCTGCTAGTCCAGAACATGTTCCACAAACCAGGGTCCTTCCTCCCAGAGAAACCAGGGGAGTTCCACCGAAACGGTACTCGCCTGAGCATACTGCCCGATCCACAAAATATCCTGTAATCCGAGGCATTGGAGAACAGGCAAAAAGTTTCCTTTCCTCCTTGTGTTATGAGTCGGTTCTGAGGAACGTAGAAGAGGCAAGTTCGAGACCCGAGTGGAAGGAGGCGATCGATACAGAAATAAGAGCCCTAGAAAAGAACGGAACATGGGAAAAATGCGTGTTACCCGCAGGAAAAAGCCCAGTAGGGTGCAGGTGGGTGTTATGATAAAATATAAAGCAGATGGGACGATAGAGAGGTATAAAGCAAGGCTGGTTGCAAAAGGATATACTCAGACATATGGGATCGACTATGCTGTGACTTTCTCCCCCGTAGCAAAGAGATACGATCCGAGTTTTGTTCTCTGTAGCTGCAAACAAAGGGTGGCCACTCCGACAGTTCAATGTTAAGAATGCCTTCCTACATGATGAGTTAAAAGAGGAAGTGTATGCGGATGCACCGCCAGGTTTTTCAGCAGGGTTCCAGAAGAATGAGGTGAGCCGACTCAAGAAGTCTCCGTACGGGTTAAACTAGTCACTGAGGGCCTGGTTCGGTCGATTTACGGCTGTAATGAAGCAGTGTGGGTATGTCCAGGGCAATGCTGATCACACTTTGTTCTTTAAGAGAAACCAGGATCTCGTAACCTGTTTGATCATTTATGTTGACGATGATCATTACCGGAAGTGATGAAGAAGAAATGATAGAATTACAGAAGCAGTTGTTTGAGGAGTTCGAGATGAAAGATCTGGAGGAGTTGAGATATTTCCTGGAGATTGAGGTACATCGATTGGACCGAGATATTTTCATATCCCAACAAAAGTATATTCTTGATGTCTTGACAGAAACAGGGATGTTAGACTGCATGCCATGTGAAGCTCCAGTATCCACAAGTCTAAAGTTGAAGAAGGATCAAGGAGGGCCACTAGTAGATCGGGAGCAGTATCAGAGGCTTGTGGGTAAGCTAATTTATCTTTCTCATACTCGGTCTGACATTACATATGTGGTAGGACTCGTGAGTCAGTTTATGCATAGCCCGCAAAAGGAGCATCTAGAGGCGGTAATGAGGATTTTCCGATATCTAAAACAGTCACCGGGAAGAGGAATTCTCTTTAGAAGATGTGGGCATTTAGATATGGAAGTATACACTGATGCAGATTGGCCAGGTGACCCGAATAACAGAAGATCGACATCAGGGTACTTCGCGATGGTTGAAGGAAACTTAGTAACATGGCGGAGCAAAAAACAAAAGGTGGTAGCCCTGTCAAGCGCTGAGACAGAATTTAGGGGAATTGCAAAAGGAGTTATGGAAGTATTGTGGCTTAAGAAGTTGATGAGTGAGTTGGGGCTTCCGTGGAGACATCCAGCACGAATAAAATGTGACAAAAGCGGCAATAAGAATCTCAGGAAATCCTGTACAGCATGCAGGACCAAACACGTAGAAGTTAATCATCATTTCATCAAGAAAAACTGGAGAATAGAATTATAGAGTTGCCATTTGTAAAATCTGAGGATCAGTTTGCAGATATGCTCACCAAAGCAGTTACTGGACGTGTGTTCGAGACGGTTTTGAGCAAGTTACATATAGAAGACCCCAATGTCCAACTTGAGGAGGAGTGAAAGATATGGATAAGGATAAAATCGTACCAAAATTAGTTAGAGATTTGATTGAGATTTGATTGTAACAAATTAGTTCAAATTGATTCCTTACTATAGATAGAGGAGAAATATAGTTATAAATTAAGGTGTATCTTGTACGGTTTTACTCAATGAAATACAACTTTCATTCCAAATCAATTTCCTTCATTGCGTACATCCGACCCCTATATCCTGCCATAGACGGGAGCCTCTAAGACAATGAGATAATGTTGTTGTTGTATTTGTAGTATTTTCTTCAGACTTATGTCTTACATCTCAAAACATAAATTAATTTTGATTTTTCAACATAATGCAAATAGGACTGTAAATGAACCAAGCCGTTTGGTTGTTCGGATCGTTTGTTTTGATCTCGAGCTCGAGCTCGGCTCGAATAAAAGGTTAATGAACAGAGCTTGAACATCTTTTTCTGTTCGAACTCGGTAAGTGGTACCGTTTGTTTAAGGTGTTCCATTCGTTAATGTTGTTCGTGAGTTAAACAAATCAAGCTTGAACAATTAAATATGTTCGTTTAAATAAACGAACAAGCTCGGCTCGTTCGCTAAGTTAAATGAACTGAGCTTGAACAACGCAATGCTCGGCTCGTTTGGCTCGTTTACAACCCTAAATGCAAATTACAATATGTTGAAAAACTAAACTGAACTTATTACCCATAGCTCTATTAATAAAGGGAATTACAATCATAACCTTGTTAGTCATTTCGACATGTCCCGGAATCTAACTTGCACACTGAGCTCGCTCGAAGTTACAAGGGGATGGACCTCCTTGACGATTTTTTCTTTTAAAGAGTGTATGGTTACTGATATCGTGGCGTTCAAATGCCTTAATAATTGTAATTCGATTAATAATAAATTTATAATATTTTTAAACTTAACTGGTCTTGGTATTTATCAAAATCCCAAATATAGAAAAACTAGGATTCTGATATATGGTTATTGAGATTCTAGTGGTCCCGATGACTTGATCACCGAGACACTACCAACTAAAAATTCATTTTGAAAATGTAACCAAAATCCTAATAGTAAGGATTTAAAGATACCCTTCTACGTATAACTGAGATCTGATTGCTAAAAAGGTGGTGTTATTTATGAAAAAAATATGTCACTTGATATATACAGTGCAGAGCAATTACTAATATAAGGCTACGTTACGTCTTAAAAGTAATTTTTTTTTATGAAACTCAAAAGATTATATAGATGCAAAGGCTGCATAGACCGCGGTAAGTATAGTTTGTTGAGGCAAGGAACCCAGCTATAATAAGAAGGGTTGCTACGGCCTATTCTACTGAACATATGTGCAGGCTCGTTTAGTGATCGATTAACATACCAATATTTACGGTGCAAAAAGCAAGATGCTACTGCGCGAACACTATCGAGTAATAATCCAAATGAGGAAAAGTCCATTAAGTGAGGACACTTTCAAAAGGAAAAAAAACGATCAAGTGAGTCGTGTTTCATCTCTTTTGACCATGCTACTATTGAGTATATATAACATAAACACAATAGATCAAGCTGATCCAACCTTGGGCCGCGTCCCCACTTCGCCCCAACACCCATGGCGGTCCCGGGAAAAGAAAAAGCCCTCAAGTTTGACGGAGAAAAAAGGTCAAACTTGTGATGTAAAATATTAAATAAAAAAAGGTCGAAAAGAAACGACTCACATAATGTGTATGTATATACACATATATGTGTATACATACATAGGGGTGACTCATTTTTGTCGTCATCATCATCATCCGGACCCAGTATATCCTAACGACAGCAAAAGCTATCGCTAGGGTCTGGGGAGGGTAAGTGGTAGGCAGACAATGCCTCTATCACAAGGGATAGATAGTTTGCTTCCAGTGAGACCTTCGGCTCTATATGTACCTGCATAAATGATATGATAATAGAGATACGTTGTGCGAGTGTGTTAGTGGAAAAATTCAAGAAATACAAAGAAATGACTTTCGATATTAAAATACACATCACGTGTATATGTACATGTAATGTAAAACAACGATATAACATACGCAACCAAGTGGAGAGTCAACCTAAAGCGTAGATAGTGTCTACGCCTATCTATGTCCTTAAATATACTTTAAAGTGTCTCTACAGGGGTGACTCATTTTTGTATGTTATATATTTGTCAGGAGACTCGCTTAACTTAAAAATGAGAGTCTGAAAAATATAAAGAAAGTTTGCAGTAAAATTGAGAATTTAGAATATGTCTTACCTTTTATAAACTATTTGTAACAAAAAAATTCTGTTGACCTAGTTTGCAGTAAAATCTTGTATGTGTTCTTGAACATGTTTTACTAATCCAAAAAGCCACTAAACTCTTTATTTTACATAACAATAAAAATCCTAAAATGAAATAAGTCTCCTGCTCACACACCACTCTTAACTTATTTTATAATTTATGTCTCTCCACTTTTTTTAAGAGCATGTTTCTTGCCTCTGTGAATTGACCAAAATTAATTATTTAATTGGAAGAGAAAAGGACACGCCGACCATGACTTTTAAAGAAGTTTTCCCTTTCCGCATATAGAATATTCCCCGGCATCAGTTCTGGAAGTTTCCGATAAGTTGATGCAATTATTGACTTTAGGCTGCAATTGCTGGATTTCCTACCCCGGCCCCTCCCCCTTTTCCTTTGATGAGGGAGTCCCCAACTGTACCAGAGTCCCTTTAGTCAGGTGGGAAGTAAATCGAGGGATGTGCTCCACCGGTAGCCCTGCAAAGGAAGAGGACACACGAGACTCAGCCAGGCCAGAAGCAACCCTTGTAATATTTCAACAAGGATTGTCTCCACACGGACTCGAACTCGGGACGTCGAGTTCTAGCCCCAATCACCTTTGCCACTTACCACTGGACTATGTCCCTGGCCCCCTCCCCCTTTTCCTTATCATATAAGAGCCGTATCTCTGACGTTTTATAATTGAGATGAGATATCACTATATAGTCAAACAAAAAAATTATAAACAAAAATATACCTTTACTCATGTCTAGTATAACATATTCCTGGATGTTGAACTTTCCTACGTTTTTTATTTTTTAAAGAAAGTAGGCATAGGTTCTCTTGCAATAAGTCCTATTTTCGTCTCATGCAATCTAAGATTCTCTTTTCTTACTTTTTTTTTTTAGTATTGAAGACAAAGGTATAAAATATTAGATAAAACTTAAATGAAATATAAACAAGTAACAACCTATAACGAAATGCAAAAAGCACACTAACTTAAGAAAAATTCTTATTCAATATGCAGAATCGAAGGTCATTATTTTAGTCTTAAGTTGCCCTTTTCTTTTTTCTAATCTCACAATCGGAGAAGTAGAACTCTAACTCTTCTTCTATATCCAACCAAAAAAAAACATGAGAGAGTCCATTCAGTCCAGATCATTAACAACAACAACACATACTCAGTATATCCTAACGACAGCAAAAGCTATCACTAGGGTCTGGAGAGGGTGAGAGACAAACAAACAATACCTCCATTCTAAAGGATAGAGAGTTTGCTTTCAGTGAGACTCCCGGCTTTGTTCGAAAAATGCAGGAAACAAGACAACAAACAAGAGAACAAGAACAGAAACCTTGACTTCAGGCGTGTATACACACTTTCCGTAAGGAATATTTGCCCCCACTTGATGCTGCAGGGTTATAGACAAACTTCCTCCTAGGATACAACAGCCAACAATCTCTAATCCTCAGCAAATAGGATTGACAAACTATGAACTTTCTTAAACAAGAGTGTATTAGTAAAGGAACAAAGAAATGGAATGCTTGAATATGATAGATCTCAAGAAACTACTTCTAATGGGTTATAATAGCCTATTTATAGGCTCTCAAACTCCAAGAAGTCGTTGATGGAGGTTACATGGCGATTGGGCATGTCTCTTGGTGCAAAAGATGTGAATTTTCATGAAAAGTCATGCATGTCAAAACATTGATCGATCGATGTAATCGATCGATGTCCTCAGTCCAACATCGAACTCTGCACTCAGAACACATCGATCGATCGATGTGACATCGATCAATCGATGTCATCGATCGATGTCTCCAGTCAGACATTGATCTCTGCATCCAGGACACATCGATCTATGTCAGGCAGAATACTCAACTTCATTTTCAAGCCACATGGATCTATCCATTTGATACATGGATCGATCCAAGTCATGAGTCAAGCTATTCTTGCTTATTCCAACACCATTTTACCTCCATCTTAGATCTCAAACATCCATTCTTCATTCCATTGCCTTTACAAACTATTATAACAATCCCCCACTTAGTTAGTAAAGCAACTTATGACATTTCATGCATTTAAGAAGTATCTTTCGATTTGAACCTCTTATTAGTATAACATCTCAAAGTTCTAACGAAATCATGATAGCTAAAAATCCTTGAATCAGATTCCTATATGTTAGAACCGGAAACATTATACACATGAAACATGAAACCACACTCTCAACTGAAGCCCATTTTAAACCGCACTTTATGGCCTTGTGCTACCCCTAGTATTCATGAACATTTCAAGATCATTGCTTGTCGAAGTGGCACCACTTCCTATGTTCATATATGTGACAATTAAGATAATTCTTCTTAACTCGTCATTAAGAGTGTTTTAACACTCACCCTCCTTTAACACTAACATTCCAATTCTTTAAAGATCAATGTCGTGCGGCTTGATTCTTTAAAGATCAATCGTAGTGCTTTAATAACTCATTTTGTGATTTGTTATTACCCATTGAACCTTTGGCTAGTGGTATGCTAGACAAGGTTGGGTTTCTATCACAAGTGAACTTATCCCATATGTCTCAATCCTATCCCTAAAGATGTACTTTGTACCAAGTCTTTTGTTAGACTCTTTGTTAACGGATCCGCTAGGTTACTGCAGGATCTGACGTATGCAATGGCTATTACACCATCCATTATTAACTGCCTTATATAATCATGCCCAAGGCTGACATGTCTAGATTTTCCATTATAGATTTTACTATAAGCTCTAGACATCGTTGCTTGGCTATCACAGTGTAAAGAAATGGCTGGCATCGGTTGTGACCACAACTCTATATCCAACAATAGATTTCTCAGCCATTCCGCTTCTTTACCTACAGATCCCAGTGTCACAAATTCGGATTCCATCGTAGAATGAGTTATGCATGTCTGTTTCTTTGAAGCCCAAGAAAAAACACCACCACCCAATGTAAATATCCAACCCGTAGTAGATTTGTTATCACCAACACTAGTTATCCAACTAGCATCAGTATAACCTTCTAACACAGCTGGAAAATTACTATAGAACAATCCATAATCCATAGTCTTCTTCAAGTACCCAAGTACTCGTCCAATTGCCTTCCAATGGTCTATACTAGGATTACTAGTATACCCTGATAATCTACACACCGCAAAGGCAATATCTGGTCTAGTGCAATGCATAGCATACATTAAACTACCAATTGCACTAGCATATTCCAATTGAGCTACCGTTCTACCAGTATGTCCAGTCAATTTGTATGAGGCATCGAACGGAGTGTTTGCTTCTTTGATCTCCAAGTGTTTGAACTTATTCAACACTTTGTTTATGTAATGAGATTGACAAAGAGCAAAACCCCCACTATGTTTCGACACCTTTATTCTTAAGATAGTATCTACCTCACCCAAATCTTTCATTTTGAATTGAGAAGTTAAATACTTCTTAGTCTCATTTACTCCTTCCATATTAGTACCGATAATAAGCATATCATCCACGTATAAACAAATAATGACACCATATTTGTCTGTAAACTTGGAATATACGCACTTATCTACACCATTATGTCGGAAACCATCCTTCAAAATGGTAGTGTCAAACTTTTCATGCCATTGTTTCGGTGTTTGTTTCAATCCATACAATGACCTTATCAATTTGCACACTTTGTGCTCATTCTCTGGAAGTACAAAACCTTCCGGTTGTTCCATATATACCTCTTCGTTTAAATCACCATTGAGAAATGCAGTCTTAACATCCATTTGATGAATAACCAAGTTATTAATGGATGCTAATGCCATCAACACTCTAATGGATGTTATTCTTGCTACAGGAGCATATGTGTCAAAATAGTCTATCCATTCTCGTTGTCTAAAGCCTTTGGCTACTAATCTAGCCTTGAAAGTTTGAAGTGAACCATCCGTATTGTATTTCCTTCGAAATACCCATTTACATCCAATAGCTTTGGAACTTGGAGGCAAATCAGCGAGTATCCACGTATTGTTAGACAATAACGAATTCATCTCATCATCAATTGCTTCCTTCCAAAATGATGCATCTCTCGATCGCATCGCCTCCTTATAGGATTTTGGATCATCTTCAACGCTTAATACGGTAGGTGTTTGATTAAACATCTTTGTCCTATTACCTTCAACTAATAAAGTAATCGATTGCGAAGAAATGAAGTCCAGATGTAAATATTTTTCCTTTCTAGCACGTTGACTTCTCCTAACCTCAGTTGGAGAATCTTGATTTTGTTCATCAACACTAGAAGGATCATTGGAGAAATCTCCAACAATAGGTTCATTCAAATTCTCACTTGTTGAACTTTGATTTGAATCTGTTTTCAAGAACTTATTCTCAAGAAATTCAACATCTCTAGATTCAACAACCACATTGGATTCTAAATCTAGAATCCTATACGCTTTAGAGTTTTCGGCATATCCAATAAAAACACTTTTAAGAGCTCTTGGCCCCAACTTAGTTCTCTTTGGATCCGGAACTCTATAATAGGCTAGACAACCCTAAACTCTAAGATAACTTAGATTTGATTTTCGTTTCTTCCATAATTCATATGGAGAAACCTTAAACTTTTTAGAAGGAATTCTATTATGAATATGACAAGCCGTTAACAAGGCTTCTCCCCACAAATTTTTTGGCATACCAGAGTTTATTAACATTGCATTTAGCATGTCAACTAAACTTCTATTCTTTCTTTCAGCCAAACCGTTCTGTTGGGGAGTGTATGGAGCACTTTTCTGGTGTATGATACCATTCTCCTCACAGAATTGATTAAATTCAAGAGGAAAGTATTCACCACCACGATCACTCCTTAGAACTTTGATTTTCAATCCCGATTGATTTTCGACTTCTATTTTATAGACTTTAAACATGTCAAAGGCTTCATCTTTATGCCTTAGTAAATATACATAAGTATATCTAGAGGCATCATCAATGAATGTAATGAAATATCGATTACCACCTTGGGTTAAAACTCCATTCAATTCGCAAATATCCGAATGAACAAGTTCTAAGAGTTCAGTTTTCCGTTCTACTTTCGGAAACGGCTTCTTTGTCATCTTTGTTTGTATGCATACTTCACATGTTCTTTCATTTTCATCTTTACAAGAAATTAAGGCATGCTTAGACATGAACTTAATAGTAGTATTACTAACATGTGCAAGTCTATCATGCCACAATGAAAAAGAAGAATCAACAGAGTAAACTGAATCCGCGGAATTCTTATTAATACTTAGTTTAAACATCCCGTCGCAAGCATAACCCTTGCCGACAAAGATTCCATTCTTGGACAATATAATGTTGTCCCCTTCCATTACAATTTTGAATCCACTCTTACAGACACGACTAGCAGAGACAAGATTCTTAGAAATCTCGGGTACATGTAGTACATTGACTAATAACAACTTCTTTCCAGAAGTTAAGACCAATTCTATACTACCTTTACTTAAGACTCTTGTGGCACGGCGGTTTCCCATCAGAACCTGCTGGCTATCATCCACAACATGGTAGGTCTTGAATAGATTCTTGTTGTTGCATACGTGCACTGTTGCACCCGAATCGAACCACCAATCTCTTGTGATTTCGTTCGTAGCCATATGAAGTTCTGTTACCATGCCAACATATAATCCGGAGACCATTGCAACCAGTTGATCGGTTCCAATGTCTATCATATTCGCATTGTTGACATTCTGAGAATCACCGCCCTGTTTTTGTTTCTTTCGAAACCAAGTGTCCTTTTTCAAGTGACCTTTCTTGCCACAATTATAGCATCTCTTGCCTTTCTTGGATTCTGTTTTGTCTGTGGATTCAGCATAATCGGAGTTCTTCCTTTTGTTTCCAACCGAACTCTCTGGTTTTCCTTTGACATAATGCACTCTAGGTGCATCGTCAGAGACATATCTCTTTACAAGACTCCTTGTCTCCTCTTCAATTCGCAAATGCTTTTAAAGTTGTTCAAGGGAAAAGGATTCGGTTGAGTGCAGTAATTTCTTCCTGTAGTCATTCCAACTAGGAGGAAGCTTAGCAATGATTCCTCCTACTTGTAATGCCTCAGAAACTTCTACACCCAACTCTTTCACTTTGGACACTATGACCTGCAACTCGTGCACTTGGTCCATGATTGACAAATTTTCAACCATTTTAAAATTAAAATACCCCATCACCTGGAATTTGTCCGCGCCTTATTTTTCATTGTTGTACTTGAACTCCAAGGCGTTCCATATCTCCTTCGGTGATGACGTTGCCGTGAACAGATCATAGATACGATCTGACAAATTGTTGAGGATATGCCCTCGGCAAAGCATGTTATCCTCCTGTCTCTTCTTCCAAGCAGCCTTTACCTCCTCGGAGTCCTCTTCTTTTGGAGTTGGCAGATCCTTCAGAGTTGGGTCGAGACAATACCCAATCTGCAGCGCCGTTAGAAGGAACAACATCTTGTCCTTCCATCTCAAGTAGTTAGTACTATCAAATCGGTCCAACTTCATGCTCTCTTGATTCAAGAATGTCTTTGAATCCATCTTTCAAATATTCCTTACGATTGTTCGAAAAATGCAGGAAACAAGACAACAAACAAGAGAACAAGAACAGAAACCTTGACTTGAGGCGTGTATACACACTTTCCGTAAGGAATATTTGCCCCCACTTGATGCTGCAGGGTTATAGGCAAACTTCCTCCTAGGATACAACAGCCAACAATCTCTAATCCTCAGCAAATAGGATTGACAAACTATGAACTTTCTTAAACAAGAGTGTATTAGTAAAGGAACAAAGAAATGGAATGCTTGAATATGATAGATCTCAAGAAACTATTTCTAATGGGTTATAATAGCCTATTTATAGGCTCTCAAACTCGAAGAAGTCGTTGATGGAGGTTACATGTCGACTGGGCATGTCTCTTGGTGCAAAAAATGTGAATTTTCATGAAAAGTCATGCATGTGAGGACATCGATCGATCGATGTAATCGATCGATTTCCTCAGTCCAACATCGAACTCTGCACTCAGAACACATCGATCGATCGATGTCATCGATCTATGTCAGGCAGAATACTCAACTTCATTTTCAAGCCACATGGATCTATCCATTTGATACATGGATGATCCAAGTCATGAGTCAAGCTATTCTTGCTTATTCCAACACCATTTTACCTCCATCTTAGATCTCAAACATCCATTCTTCATTCCATTGCCTTTACAAACTATTATAACAGGCTTTATATGTACCTGTATAAATGGCACAATAACAGGAATATGATGTGATAGTTTGTTAATGAAGAAATGTAGTAAATACTCGATTCTATATGTTTGTTTATGATGTATGTGTAGCCAAAAGATTAAGAAAGCGCAGCGAAACAGTTGTTCGAGGAATTGACCTGCTAGTTGAGCTGGGTAGGACTGGGGTTGGGCTACATTCACCATCCACGTTATGAGACATTTTTATTATTGAGCTTTAGTTATATTATAGTATATGATAACGTTGGTATTACGACCAAACAAGATAGTGAATGTATTTGTCTTTTCCTACAGGGTAGATACATAGTCGAAAAACTAGATGAAAAAGAAGAAAATGGAAAATCTAATTCATCAAATTCAAAAAACTACGTGTGTTCTTTTTTCCCCAGGTTTTTCTTCATTACCCAACAACTAGTATCACTATATCAGTGACCCACCTTCAAACGAATTTCTATATACCAAGTTAAGTGTGTTTTATACATATAGTTACAAATAATAGAATTGCAAACTGCGGTAGACTATTTAGAAAGCTAAAAGAAGGGAAAACGGACCGACTTAATAAAGAAAAATCAAGAGTACGAAACGATTGCAACGGAAGTTTATAGGAAAACTTATACAAAAGAGATGATGATTTATCTTTAGAACATTCTAATACCGGTTCAAATCTGAAGATGCTAAAGGTGAAGCAAAATATGAGGCCTCCAATTATGCATTGCCACGTACAACAGTTTTTTAAAGAATGAGTGATGCACTTTTTTACTAAAAAAAAAAACTGATTTTGTATTAAAGATCTCATATTTTGTCTTTTTTTTAATCTCTTCATATCTGAACCCCTAATACATGAAATGGTGGTTCAATTTCGGGGTGTGATCTTTCAAAGGGTGGATTTCAGGAATTTTGTCCTTCTAAGAGAAATGTCGTGGGTTGGGATCTCCTCACCCCACTTTCATCACCTCTTTTATGACCACACGACACGTGGCAGCAAGGAAGGGTGGTGAGGCTAGATGAGGGTCACCTGCATCTAGCCTTACCTCCCTCCCTTGCTGCCAAGTGCCGTGCGGTCACGCGTCACCGCACCCCTGGCGGTGAGGGGATCCTATCTCAAATGTCGTATGGAGTTGCAAAAGAGAAGAGTGACTGTTCATGCGTATGCAATTGAATTTAAATTTCAGAGGATTCTAGAAAATCGAGAAATTTTATTGGGCTTGAAAATCAGGTTGGGCTATGATTTTGGTTCCATCATTTATATTGAGCCACGGTACTGCGTTAGCAAATCCAAGCTGTGTCGATTTTTGATGACCTATAAAGAATTATGTCAAGCTGATGATCCATAATGAAAATTGTGTCAAACTATATCGATTAATTGCTACTTCACAATATAAGAAGCGCAACCAATTTGATGAGTCATTTTGCTTTATTTTATTATATTCTAAAATTAAAGAAGAGCGTGTCATTAACCGTGTTAGAAATGGAAACAAATAATACCTACAAATGATTTTATCTATTAATACGCACACAACACGAATCTGTCGGGAAAGATTTCATTTCCCAACAATGAAAATTCAGTTGACGTATTTTGATGAAAGTTTGTTGAGACATGCTACTTTTCGACGGTAGGGCTTTTATTCTTTAACCAAAAGTTCAAATTCTTGACTTATAGGTCTTCACTGTTCCAGTCTTATTAAGCTACGTGAAGGTATAAATCAGAATTTTAGCGGTTTCTTAAGTTGTTATGGGTTTTATTCTGTTGGTATTTTTATGTGAGGATCTTGTCAATTTCTTATAATAAAAAATCCTGCATGTGCCACATTCTCCTCGAGGAGAAATCCTACCAGTTTGCTTCATTCTATTCTTCAAACATATATTCATACGATCATTAACCATCAACGGCTTGAGTGACGGAAGGTTTTCTCCGGGACAATAGACGGGTCTCTAATGTCGTCTTCCCTTTGCAGGTTCTAAGGAAAAAATACCTCGATGTTAACGGCGTTATTTCATAGATCACCTCTGATTCATTAGTGAAGAATCCTCACTGATAGAAAAAAATGATTGCACTAAGGACTTCATGACAAATCTATTAAATGAACTACATAGTGTTGTGGCTTGTTAGAGTGAGTCCAGGACCATAGAAAGCAAATAAATGTCTTGTGTCCAACGCCAACAGTCTTGCATCCGGCCCAGTGTCAAATAGAGCAGCCGAAGAAAAAGTGCTTATGACTTAAGTAGGTGCAGATCCGACATATCCACTGCTTTAAATTTTATTTTGATCTCCTTCCATTTTTTTTTTCGGGAAAATTGGATCTTTCATTACTTCAAAACTTTACACAAGGCCATTTGGCATCAAAAAAACGGACACTTCTCTAACCTTCACCAAGGAAAACTTCCCCTACATCATTTGCAATTCGCAAAAGGCGTACTCTATCAAAAGCATCATTTACAAAAATATGGGGTGGAATAAGTGCACTAACTCTACCATGTACCAATGAGTTACGCCACCACCATAGGCTGGCAACGATTTCCCTGAAAACATATGGCCAACCCTTAGGAGTTGTCTTAGTCCCCAGGTTTCCGGCAATGTTCATGTCGACCCATTCCGGCATGCTCTCAACCTCTCTAAAACTCCTCCAGCGCGCAGGATGGGTAACCAACCTCCAAATCTGTGATGTCCATTCACAGTCTCTTAGCTCATGGAGCTGGCCCACACCAACATTACTGCATACCGAGCATACAGCCTCCGAAATAATACGATGGTTATACAAAAAATACGCAGTGGGAAGGGCAGAATGCTTTGCCTTCCATAAGCATATATTGTCCCGATTCGGCCCCTTTAGCTTCCAGATCTTTTTCCAGCCATTTTGTACATTACTTAAGTCACTGCTGTTCAAAAAAGTGTAAGCACTAGCAATTGTAAATTTACCATTGTGTGATAGGCCCCACTTTGGTTGAGGGTCAAGCGAGCCATCATCATCGTGCAGACAGTTTGACGACATCATACCCGCCCGCAATAAGGAGACACAACATCTGATTCCACGCCAAACCACAGATACGTTCTGTCTGCCATTATCGTCCAAGGGAGTTCCATACTTCGCACGAAGAATTCGGACCCACAATAGTTCTTTATTCATTAGCACCTGCCAACCCAACTTAGCAATGAACGCCAAGTTCATGTTCCTCAAATTTCGCACCCCCAAACCGCCATGAGCTTTGGGTTGACAAACTTGACTCCAAGCAACCGAATGTAAATGTCTCTCGTCTCCATGCTCGTTCCACAAAAATTTCCGCATATATTTCTCCATTTGTTCAGTGGTTCTAGCCGGTAACTTCGCAGTTTGCATCGCATAAGACGGAAGAGTGTTCAATACTGACTGTATTAGCGTTGCCCGGGCTGCATGCGATAGGAAATTTGCTTGCCAGCTCTTTAACTTATTTCGGACACTGTCCACTAGGAATTCATATGTGTTGGTCGTTACCCGAGAGTGAAGAAGTGGCATACCCAGATATTTCCCAATGTCATCCGTCTGTTTCATATTCAGTGCCATGCCGATTTTGCGCGCCACCTCAGACCGTGTATTACGGGACACAAAAAAGTGGCTCTTGGCATTGCTTACCTGCTGGCCAGATATTTCACAGAAGCTGGCTAGTACCTTATGCATAACCACCGCATTTTGCTCAGTAGCATCACCAAAGAGAAGTAAGTCATCCGCGAAAAACACATGTGACACCTTCGGACCCCCGCGTGACATTACAATCGGTTTCCACTGCATTACGTCAACTGCATTATTGATCATCTGGCTCAATGTTTCCATACATAATAGAAACAGATATGGAGCGATCGGGTCACCTGCCGTATACCCCTTGTAGGCCAAAACGGATCCAACCTCTCACCATTCCAAACAATAGAAAGACTAGTCGATGTCACACTATGCATGATAATCCTACACATTTCACTGCTAAATCCAGTAGCCTTCACCACTCTCTGGAGGAACTCCCAATCCACTCTATCATATGCCTTGGCGAGATCAACTTTCACCACCATAAGGCCCTTCTTTCCCCTCTTCTGTCGCATTGTATGTAGCACTTCTTGTGCGATAATAATATTTTCGAAAGCCTGCCTACCTGGGGTGAACGCACACTGCTCAGCAGAAATAAGTTTCGGTATCACCCCCTTCAATCTATTTGCAATGATTTTTGAGATCAACTTCACAGATACATTACTCAATGCAATCGGACGAAACTGGGAGACGCTTTCTGGATGTTTGGTTTTCGGGACTAATGTGATGATTGCCTCATTCATATGATTTGGAAACTCACCTTCCTGAAAGGATTTTAACACAAAGGCCGTAATAGAGGGCCCCACCACATTCCAGTTGCGCTGGAAAAATGCAGGCGGAAATCCGTCCGGGCCAGGTGCTTTGTGCGCGCCCATTTGGAACATTGCTAACTCCACCTCCAGACTAGTAACCGGGTGATTAAGCATCCTGCGCTCCGCGTGAGAAAGAGTTTTGAATTTAACCGTGTATTTGTTGTGATATATTATGTTTGAGTGATTGCAAAATGTATATGTGTGCATATGTGTAATTGGTGTGCAAAATGTATATGTGTGCATATGTGTAATTGTTATGATGATTGCAAATAGATATATCATGTTTGAATGATTGGAAGATGCATATGTGAGCATGTATGTGTAACGTTTAAATGTGAAATTGTTTTGGCAAGGCATGAACTTATGAACTTATGAGCTAAATGTGAAATTGCTTGAATGAATCAAGATTGAACAAGTTTGATTAAGATCATGAGATTGAACTTGGCCAATTCAATCACATATCTTAATCAAGACATGTTCAAACTGATCTTAGATTATATATGCCAATACATGTTGTTCAAACTGATCTTAGAAGATATATATGCCAATACATGTTGATAATATGATCTAACCAAGCCTTGAAGTCATATGACTTACAATATAAGGCAAATTGTTCGGTTTAGTATCCTATTGCAGGTTTTGGTTCATATCTTGGGCAAATGAACTCCAAATTGAGTCATTCAAAAGCCCACATGATCCTTATTCAATTTAGAATCTAATTGGCTGAGGAAAGGCATGCTTGGCACGGGTTAAAACTGAATTGACCCGGTGGGAAGCTTATTGACCTATATAAGGGCTATTTTGGTAATTTCACCATTTGGACTTCTCATTCTTATTTGGTCTTCTTCCAACGGACTTATATGATCATATGACACATTTATAAGTCTTGTCACATCATGGCGAAAATGAATCTGGAGCAGCACCATGTCTAGGTTCATCCTAGGACAAAGTTCCTATTTTTGTGCTAAGGGGTATTCTGGTCTTTTCACTTGCCAATGGATCTTCCAACATGTTATATATTGCTTATATGATGTTTATATGTGTTTATGTCACATATGGTACGTGCCCTATTTTTATGGAAACGGGCAGCATGGTCTATCAAGTGGAAATTCTTATATCATGGTTATCACATCTATGGTTTTCTTGGAATTCTTGGTATTCTTCATATGGTTTTCTATGCTACATGTTAAAGACATAAGTGACCATATATTATATGGTTACAAACGGATTTGGGCGCACAAATTATGTTCAAACATTCAGATTTTGAACAAGTCAAGACAAGTTGAGTTAATTCCTATTTTTGTGCTGATTTCAAAAGATTATTCTTGGCTATTTTTGTGATGATTACAACGGCTATTTTGGTCAAAAATGGAGCAATATTTTCGTATGGTATATGATCAAAAATTCAGATTATGATGAGTGACAAAAAGCAAGTCCTACAATGTAGCAAAGTTGAAGCAAAACTCAATCATATGCAACGGCTATATGATAAGGAATTGAAGACCAAGTCAAGCTGAATTATCTCTATCTTTTAGCTACATTCCAACGTTTATTTATTATTCAAAGTTGGAGCAAAAAATTCTCTCAATATTTGAAGTAAAAGGCAACGGCTATGAGATCAAAACGTTGAAGACTTATTCAAATTCAAAGGTGAGCTGATTTATCTCTATCTTGGAACTACTATCCAATGCCTTGATTGTAGGCATACCAACGTTTACTTAACATTCGAAATAAGGAGCTGAATTTGTTCAAAAACACACGCAAATTTGCTATACACATGGCAAGTTATTTACACATGGATATTGCTTATTGGAGCTGGCTTTTAAACATTCAAATGGAGCCAATTTCCACCTCATTCTAACGGCTTTAAGAGGATAAATATTCAGGTGGAAGACCATTTCAAAGTAGCAAAAATTCAGATTTGTTTTGAAAGTCAAATGGATAGCTAAAAAGGTGCTGAATTTTTCTCCCATTCTCATCCATTTCAACGTTCACTTTGAGGAGCCTTTGGGCTGTCCTCTTGGCTATAAATAGCTCCAAGGATGAAGAAGAGATGCACACCAACGAAAGCAAAGAAGCAAGCAAGACAAATCAGCTCTTTGTCTTCATACTTCTCTTCTTCTCTTCTCTATTGAAGAACACATTTGCAGCAGGCTTTATGATTGTTTAGTTCTTCAATTCTTGTCATTTTCAACACCTTTCAAACTACATATTGTAAGGGAGAAGCTGGTGTATAAAGCTTACTCCTTAGAGGTGAGCAAAAGGTGCAAAGGTGCAAAGGTGAAACAAACTAGTGCTGATTTTCAGTTTTGGTGCAGCCTCTTGAAGAAGTTGGTGAAAAGCTTCTTCCTTTGGCTTTGTAAGGTGACTTTGGTGTTTGGTGTTTAGTGAAATCCAAGAGAAGGTGTCTCTTGGGACTGGAGTAGGTCACATTGACCGAACCAGGATAATTCCTTGTGTTCTTTACTTATTTCCTGCACTTACTGTTTTCTGCCTGAGAATTACACTAACTTGGCACGTATAATTGAACGAGCAAACAGTCTTAGAATTGCATGAATTTTGGATATATTATACTTCAATGTGTTAGCTTTCATTAGCCGCAAGAATCACTAAATTCTAAGGTGTTTAGCATATTCAAATCATCTTCACAAAATTGTTGCTACATTCTGTGAACAGTTCTGACCAGTGTGCAAACTTGTGCAATTTGAATAGGCTATCCTTCGAATCTTGGAGTGAGCCTTATATCAAATTAAACTAGACATCTTGAGGTTTAATTTGACATAAGATTCATCAAAATAGCACGGGTAGATTTTGAGATATCATTGTTTGACGTTAAGCAAACATTCTGCCTGAAACTGCCAGAATTGCACACTTTACTTCTCTTGCTTATTTGAACGTGCTAACTTGCTTGGAATTGACTGAATTTTTTATGACATGTTATAAACATTCTAAACTTGATCTCTGCCAAGTTTGAGAGCTTTCACAGGTGTATAAGTGGTTCAACCAAAACGTTCAAAGTAGTGAACTGTTTCTGGAATTTTCAGAACCTGAGGCTAAAGAGGCAAAGGGGTCTTCAAACAAGTTTTTGAAGGTAATTGTAGTGTAATTTCCGCTAATCCACTATTCACCCCCCCCCTCTAGTGGTGCTATACAGGTCCAACAATTGGTATCAGAGCCTGGTTGAGCACCATATTCTGATTTGAGCTGAAAACAGTCTACACTCCAAGTTGCAAAGTTGCTGGAAATTTTCTGGTTGTCTTATATTCTTCATATTTGATATCTACAACAAGGTGACACTTTCTTTCCTTCTTATAAGTGTTTTAAACGTTTTCTCACACACTAAGAAGCATGTCTAAGTCACACATGAAAATAGAATTAGAAGGCATGTCCACACAAAGACCACCTCTTTTTGATGGAGAAAACTTTAGTCATTGGAAACTTAGGATGAAATTGTTCTTAATGGCTATTGATATAGACTTGTGGTCTATCATTGAAGATGGACCTTATGTGCCTACTAAGCATGTTATAATTGATGGCTTATCAAAAGAAGTTGAGAAATATAGAAAAGATTGGAGTGATGAAGATAAAAAGAAAATGAGTCTTAATGCTAAAGCAATGCAATTATTGTTGAATGGTTTAAGTAGGAGTGAATCTGCCTATGTCTCTTCTTGTTCAAGTGCAAAGGATATGTGGAAATGTCTTGAAATGAAGCATGAAGGAACTAATCAAGTAAAGGAATCAAAGATTAACATGTTAATGACTACACTTGAAACATTTCATTTACTGCCTAATGAATCAATTGTTGATATGGATTTAAGGCTTACAAACTTATACAACTCACTTGAATCCCTTGGTAAAACGTTTTTGATGAAAGAAAAAGTGCAAAAAGTTTTGAGAAGTTTGCCAATTGAATGGGATGCCAAAGTTAGTGCCATTGAAGAAAGCAAAGATCTTTCTCAAATAAAACTTGATGAATTGATAGGTTCTTTAAAAGTTTATGAAAACAAGTTGAATATAAGAAAGGCTGAAACTAGTAACAAGTCTAAATCACTTGCATTTGTATCAAATGAACCCGAATCATCTAATCAAGCCGAGTATGAAAGTGATGATGAAAGTGATGAAGAAGACATAATTTTGTTAGCTAGGCGTTTAAGGAAGTTTTTCAAGAAAAGACCAACTAAAAGACAAGCAAAATCAGCTGCCCCTATCAATGTGAAATCTAACAAACAAGATGGTAAATGGTATGATAAAGAACTTAAGTGTTATGAATGTGGCAAACAAGGACACATATCATATGATTGTCCAAACAAGAACAAAAACCGTGACATGGATGAAAAGACAAGGACAAAAACTAGAGTAGAACCTATGCAAAGGAGGAAGAAAGCTCTCAAGGTAAGTTCAAGCACTTGGGATGACACATCTTCATCCGAATCTGAGGAGGAACCTGAAGTTGCACAAACATGTTTGGCTTCAAAGTCTACAAATGAGGTAACATTCGATTCTGACTCCGAATGTGATTTTACTCAAGATGAATTGTTGGATGAATTAGAAAAGTTGCATAATAGATATAAGAAGCTATCCAAGGAGAAGAAAAGAATAGTTGAGGAAAAGAACAAGTTGGAGACGTCTAACTTGAATCTAACTTCTCAACTAGAAGTTCTTCAACTTGAATCATCTAACACTATTAGTTCAATGCAAAATCAGATTAAGGAACTTAAGAACAAACATGAAAATGTGCAATGTGTGCAATGTGTTGATTACAACGTTTTAAAGTCTAAATTACATGAAATACAAACTGAATTTGAATCATTAAAAGCATGTAACCTAGACTTGAACAAATCTTTAGAACAATTTAAGAATGGTTCCAACATGTTAGACACTCTTATTGCATCTCAAAAGCATGGAAATGACAAACAAGGTCTTGGATATGTTAAAGAAGCTGAATGTACACCTAAGGAAACAACATTTGTATCATCTTCAACCAACATGAAATATAGGCCAAATGCATTTAGAAATGAACCTATTCTGCCCACACCACCTTCATCACAAAGATTGCAAAATGCATCAACATATAGGAAGGTAAATACACCTAGAAACCATGCTTACATGTATACAAGAATGCCTAAACAAAGTAGTATGAAATCTGCTCAAGTTATGCCTTATATGCAACAACATGCTTATGTGAAGAACATGACATACTGTCGGCCTAAATCAGTCTACAACACACGGCCTAGACATACACAACATCTTGCATATACACGGCCTAAATTCAATGCTTATACACGGCCAAGATATAACTCATATACATGGCAACATTCAAATGCATATAGAACTTACAATGCTTATCCAACTAGACATAAATGTGCAGCCCCTTTTCCATCATATTCTATGTATCAAAATCCACTATTTGATCATTATATGCAACATGATTTTAACATTTCAAAACCAAGAAAGGTTGTTCAAGTTTGGGTACCTAAAGGTACACTAACATGAACTTAACTTGTCTAACCTTGAAAGGACCCAAAATCAAAGGGTACCTAAGTTGTTATTTACATTTGTAGGTACATAACATCAAAGAAAGACAAGTTGCTGGTTATAACAACAAAGAAGATGAAAAGAACAAAACCAATTGGATAGTTGATAGTGGTTGCTCAAGACATATGACTGGCAACAAAAATTTGTTTAGCACACTTAAGAACGTTGCAAAAGGTGGCAAAGTCACCTTTGGAGACAACAACCAAGGCCAAATAATTGGCAAAGGCAAGGTTGGTGATCCAAACAAATTTGAGATCAAAAACGTCCTACTTGTAAGTAACTTAACCTTTGAGCTTTTAAGTGTTTCTCAACTATGTGACAACAACTTGAATGTTCTCTTTTCCTCCACCTCTTGTAAGATAATGGATAAAAACAATCAAGTTGTGTTAAAAGGAAAACGTGAAGGAAACATATATGTGCTTAACATGGATGATATGCTAAGTAGTAACACAAAATGTCTTGTTTCACATGAATCTGATCCCAATCTTTGGCATAGACGTTTAGGACACATAGGTATATCAACCTTAGAAAAACTACACGCTAAAAGTCTTGTTAAAGGATTGCCTAAACTTAACTTGAATGACTTTCAACTATGTGAATCTTGTATCAAAGGCAAACATGTTAGAGAATCCCTTAAGCCTAAAACCGAGGTCACAACATCAAGAATACTAGAACTCTTGCATATAGACTTATTTGGTCCATGTAGAACAAGAAGCTTAGGTGGAAGTTATTATGTATGTGTAATAGTTGATGATTTCTCAAGATATACTTGGACATTGTTTCTTGCTTCAAAAGATGAAAGTGCATCATCTATAGCTAATCTAATTAGACAAGTTGAAAATGAACATGAATCACATGTTATTAAGATAAGGAGTGATAGAGGTGGTGAGTTTAAAAATAGTGAATTAATCAAATTCTGTAATGAAAAGGGTATAAAACATGAATTCTCCCCACCAAGAACTCCTCAACTTAATGGTGTAGTTGAAAGAAAGAATAGGACTATTCAAGAAGTAGCAAGAACAATGATGGTAGAAAACAAAGTACCTAAATTCTTATGGGCTGAAGCAGTAAACACTTCAAGTTATATGATCAACAGACTATCAATAAGAAAGAAATTGAACAAAACACCATTTGAAATCTTAAATGGACGACTCCCAAAAGTAAACTATCTAAAAGTCTTTGGTTGTAAATGCTTTGTATTGAACACAAAAGATAACTTAGATAAGTTTGATCCTAAGTCTGATGAACATATATTTGTGGGATATTCAATGAACTCTAAAGCATATAGATGTTATAATGCACAAACAAGAAAGATAGTTGAATCTATACATGTGAAGTTCAATGAAAATGCATATCTCCAAACAAGTAATCCACATGAAATCTATGTACCAAATGATCAAATACTTCATGATGAAGATGAACTAATCCTACCACCCACAAATGAACAAATTGAAACACCAAATCAAACTCTTGAAATGCATGAAGTTCAAACTCCCCCTACACAAGAACATAATGAAGAAAATGTGCCTAACCAACCTATTGAACATCATGAACCTATTGAAGATGCACAACCAAGTAATTGGTGGCAAATAAGAGATAAACAAAAGCATCCTCAAGAACTTATCATAGGAGATGTAAATCAAGGGGTTAGAACTCGTAGACAAATAGATCCTAATGAATATGATCAATGGCATGCACTTATATCCCAAATTGAACCCAAGAATGTGAATGATGCCTTAAACGATGCATATTGGATAGATGCAATGCATGAAGAGTTAAACCAATTTGAAAGAAACAATGTGTGGGATTTAGTACCTAAACCCGAGGATAAATCAATCATTGGAACTAAATGGGTGTTTAGGAACAAAATGAATGAACAAGGGGTTGTAGTAAGAAATAAAGCAAGACTTGTAGCTCAAGGATATAATCAAGAAGAGGGTATTGATTACGATGAAACATTTGCCCCCGTAGCAAGATTAGAATCCATACGCCTCTTATTAGCTTTTGCATGTTATAATAACATCAAACTATTCCAAATGGATGTTAAGAGTGCATTCTTAAATGGCTATATCCAAGAAGAAGTTTTTGTTAAACAACCACCAGGCTTTGAAGATCCAAAGAACCCTAATCATGTATATAAACTTAAGAAAGCCTTATATGGTTTGAAACAAGCCCCCCGTGCATGGTATGAAAGATTTGCCAACTTTTTACTAAGTAACAACTTTCAAAGAGGAACCATAGATAGTACCTTATTCTTGAAAAAGAAAGACAAAGATTTGCTTGTAATACAAATATATGTAGATGACATAATCTTTGGTTCAACTAATCCTAACTTAGTAAAAGACTTTGAAGATTGTATGAAGTCTGAGTTTGAAATGTCCATGGTTGGTGAATTAAATTACTTCTTAGGCTTGCAAATAAAACAAACATCAAATGGTATACATATCAATCAAGCCAAATACATAAGAGATATGATAAAGAAATTCAACTTTGAAAACTTGAAACCATCTCCAACACCAATGTGTACTTCAACAAAATTAGACAAAGATGAAAATGGTGTTGCATTTGATGAAAAACTATATAGGTCTATGATTGGTTCATTGCTATATCTAACTGCTAGTAGACCTGATATTATGTTTGCAGTATGTATGTGTGCGAGATTTCAAAGTATGCCTAAGATGTCACACTTTAAAGCTGTAAAAAGAATATTTAGATATCTTCAACATACACCAACATTAGGCTTATGGTATGATAGACAATCTAGTCTAAGTCTACATGCATATTCAGATGCAGATTATGGTGGATGTAGAGTAGATAGAAAGAGCACTAGTGGAACATGTCAATTCCTAGGAAACTCACTAATATCTTGGTTTTCAAAGAAACAATCTAGTGTTGCACTTTCTACTACTGAAGCAGAATATATGGCTTTAAGTCTATGTTGTACTCAACTATTATGGATTAAACAACAACTTTCAGACTTTGAAATACAAGTAAATAATATCCCCATCTATTGTGATAGTACAAGTGCTATAAATTTGTCTAAAAACCCTGTACTACACTCTAAGGCAAAGCATATAGAAGTACGTTATCATTTTCTCCGTGATCATGTTAATCTTGGACATATACACATTGAACATGTTAGAACTGATCAACAAGTAGCTGATATATTCACTAAACCCCTTAATCAAGCTATCTTTGAGACTTTACGTGCAAGACTTGGATTAATTGCTTACAACTGACTACTACACCATTCAGTCTTTTGCATAATTTACAAAATTAAGGGGGAGAAATAAATGTGTATATATATCATGTTAAGGGGAAGATAGATATCATGTTAAGGGGGAGATAACACGTTAAGGGGGAGCAGCTTAACTTGATTTAAAGAGCAGCTTACACTTGATTTAGATGCTTACTTGATTACAACACTTGATTTAGATGCACACTTGATTTAAATGCTTAATATACACATATGTGGGGTAATTTTGCAAATCATCAAAAGGGGGAGATTGTTGTGATATATTATGTTTGAGTGATTGCAAAATGTATATGTGTGCATATGTGTAATTGTTATGATGATTGCAAATAGATATATCATGTTTGAATGATTGGAAGATGCATATGTGAGCATGTATGTGTAACGTTTAAATGTGAAATTGTTTTGGCAAGGCATGAACTTATGAACTTATGAGCTAAATGTGAAATTGCTTGAATGAATCAAGATTGAACAAGTTTGATTAAGATCATGAGATTGAACTTGGCCAATTCAATCACATATCTTAATCAAGACATGTTCAAACTGATCTTAGATTATATATGCCAATACATGTTGTTCAAACTGATCTTAGAAGATATATATGCCAATACATGTTGATAATATGATCTAACCAAGCCTTGAAGTCATATGACTTACAATATAAGGCAAATTGTTCGGTTTAGTATCCTATTGCAGGTTTTGGTTCATATCTTGGGCAAATGAACTCCAAATTGAGTCATTCAAAAGCCCACATGATCCTTATTCAATTTAGAATCTAATTGGCTGAGGAAAGGCATGCTTGGCACGGGTTAAAACTGAATTGACCCGGTGGGAAGCTTATTGACCTATATAAGGGCTATTTTGGTAATTTCACCATTTGGACTTCTCATTCTTATTTGGTCTTCTTCCAACGGACTTATATGATCATATGACACATTTATAAGTCTTGTCACATCATGGCGAAAATGAATCTGGAGCAGCACCATGTCTAGGTTCATCCTAGGACAAAGTTCCTATTTTTGTGCTAAGGGGTATTCTGGTCTTTTCACTTGCCAATGGATCTTCCAACATGTTATATATTGCTTATATGATGTTTATATGTGTTTATGTCACATATGGTACGTGCCCTATTTTTATGGAAACGGGCAGCATGGTCTATCAAGTGGAAATTCTTATATCATGGTTATCACATCTATGGTTTTCTTGGAATTCTTGGTATTCTTCATATGGTTTTCTATGCTACATGTTAAAGACATAAGTGACCATATATTATATGGTTACAAACGGATTTGGGCGCACAAATTATGTTCAAACATTCAGATTTTGAACAAGTCAAGACAAGTTGAGTTAATTCCTATTTTTGTGCTGATTTCAAAAGATTATTCTTGGCTATTTTTGTGATGATTACAACGGCTATTTTGGTCAAAAATGGAGCAATATTTTCGTATGGTATATGATCAAAAATTCAGATTATGATGAGTGACAAAAAGCAAGTCCTACAATGTAGCAAAGTTGAAGCAAAACTCAATCATATGCAACGGCTATATGATAAGGAATTGAAGACCAAGTCAAGCTGAATTATCTCTATCTTTTAGCTACATTCCAACGTTTATTTATTATTCAAAGTTGGAGCAAAAAATTCTCTCAATATTTGAAGTAAAAGGCAACGGCTATGAGATCAAAACGTTGAAGACTTATTCAAATTCAAAGGTGAGCTGATTTATCTCTATCTTGGAACTACTATCCAATGCCTTGATTGTAGGCATACCAACGTTTACTTAACATTCGAAATAAGGAGCTGAATTTGTTCAAAAACACACGCAAATTTGCTATACACATGGCAAGTTATTTACACATGGATATTGCTTATTGGAGCTGGCTTTTAAACATTCAAATGGAGCCAATTTCCACCTCATTCTAACGGCTTTAAGAGGATAAATATTCAGGTGGAAGACCATTTCAAAGTAGCAAAAATTCAGATTTGTTTTGAAAGTCAAATGGATAGCTAAAAAGGTGCTGAATTTTTCTCCCATTCTCATCCATTTCAACGTTCACTTTGAGGAGCCTTTGGGCTGTCCTCTTGGCTATAAATAGCTCCAAGGATGAAGAAGAGATGCACACCAACGAAAGCAAAGAAGCAAGCAAGACAAATCAGCTCTTTGTCTTCATACTTCTCTTCTTCTCTTCTCTATTGAAGAACACATTTGCAGCAGGCTTTATGATTGTTTAGTTCTTCAATTCTTGTCATTTTCAACACCTTTCAAACTACATATTGTAAGGGAGAAGCTGGTGTATAAAGCTTACTCCTTAGAGGTGAGCAAAAGGTGCAAAGGTGCAAAGGTGAAACAAACTAGTGCTGATTTTCAGTTTTGGTGCAGCCTCTTGAAGAAGTTGGTGAAAAGCTTCTTCCTTTGGCTTTGTAAGGTGACTTTGGTGTTTGGTGTTTAGTGAAATCCAAGAGAAGGTGTCTCTTGGGACTGGAGTAGGTCACATTGACCGAACCAGGATAATTCCTTGTGTTCTTTACTTATTTCCTGCACTTACTGTTTTCTGCCTGAGAATTACACTAACTTGGCACGTATAATTGAACGAGCAAACAGTCTTAGAATTGCATGAATTTTGGATATATTATACTTCAATGTGTTAGCTTTCATTAGCCGCAAGAATCACTAAATTCTAAGGTGTTTAGCATATTCAAATCATCTTCACAAAATTGTTGCTACATTCTGTGAACAGTTCTGACCAGTGTGCAAACTTGTGCAATTTGAATAGGCTATCCTTCGAATCTTGGAGTGAGCCTTATATCAAATTAAACTAGACATCTTGAGGTTTAATTTGACATAAGATTCATCAAAATAGCACGGGTAGATTTTGAGATATCATTGTTTGAAGTTAAGCAAACATTCTGCCTGAAACTGCCAGAATTGCACACTTTACTTCTCTTGCTTATTTGAACGTGCTAACTTGCTTGGAATTGACTGAATTTTTTATGACATGTTATAAACATTCTAAACTTGATCTCTGCCAAGTTTGAGAGCTTTCACAGGTGTATAAGTGGTTCAACCAAAACGTTCAAAGTAGTGAACTGTTTCTGGAATTTTCAGAACCTGAGGCTAAAGAGGCAAAGGGGTCTTCAAACAAGTTTTTGAAGGTAATTGTAGTGTAATTTCCGCTAATCCACTATTCACCCCCCCCTCTAGTGGTGCTATACAGGTCCAACAATTCCTTTCTTCCCATGATGGGGTTATGAGAATAGAGTTCCATGAAATATTTTCTTATCATACCCTTAAGTTCGACAGGATCCAAAATCCATTCGTCCCTTGCATCCTTTAGACTGGTAACTCGTTTCACTGGCCTTCTTGTTGCCACCGCTTGATGAAAACTCCTGGAGTTTCGTTCACCCTCAATTAGCCAGAAAACTTTGCTCCTTTGCTTCCAATGATTTTCTTCCAGCTTAAGTAATTCCGCATATTCATCAGTTATTTCCCTCTCAAGGTTGGAAAGGAAACGGGATGGATAGTTTGCAACAGCCTTTTGAATACCCATAAGTCGCGCCTCGCATCTTTTCTTCCTATGGAAAATATTCCCAAAGACTTCACTGCTCCAAATTCTGAGTTTATCCGTGAAAACAGCAATCGTCTCAGAGAATCCCAATGGCTGCTCAACCCATGACTTAAGTATAAAATTACCAAAATCAATATGTTCCAGCCAAACCTCCTGGAACCGAAACCTGGGTACACTCCTATTCGCCTGTCGATCTTCCGTGTTCAACAATAGTGGATGATGGTCCGAATGGACCCTATGCAGATGTTGTAATGCAGCCCGCCGGAATTTGGAAGACCAGTCATCATTAATCCAACATTGATCAATCCGTTGTTGTATCCTAAAGGCCCCGTGTTGTCTATTTGTCCATGTGAATCTGGGCCCAGAGAAAGGCATGCCCTGCAGTTTACACTTCTCAAGCATCAAGCGAAACCTGTTGACAGAATAGCCACTAACTCGACGACCCCCGGCTTTATCATTCTGATGGACAACCTGGTTGAAATCCCCAATCAAACACCAGGGAATATTTATACTGCGGCTAATATTCTCCGTATAGTCGCAAAAAAGCTCTCGCATATTCGGCACCGGGGATGCATATACCATGGAAAGCGCCCAAGGCGCATCATCCCCCTGCTTTATCAAAACTGTTAACATTTGAGCGGTATGGTCGACAACCGTAACGTCCGCAGCATTCTTGTCCCAAAGGCACCATAAACCCCCTGCAAACCCCCGCGCCTCAACCACAACCATATTGGTGAACCAGAAACGACGAAGGATCCACAGTGCACAAGAGCTCTGAACGCGTGTTTCCATTAAAAACAACATGTCTGGTTTGAAACTACTTAAATATTCTGATAGGGCTCGACGGAAATCAGACGAAGCCGCCCCCTACAATTCCACGACATAATCTTCATGGGGAAACTAAATATCAGTTTCACCTGTGGCCGTCCTGCCACCCATCTCCATGCAATCCTCCTTGTCTTGGTCATCATTTGTATCATTAAATGCCTCTCTTATAATAGTTTCCTGTCCACCCGTACCCGAGATTGTTCTATCAGGGGGGTGCTGTTTGAAATCCCCCTTTACTCCAAATTGAACCTGTCTTTCCATGCTATCAACAAGATGAGGCCAATCTTCACTATTGTCCAAGGGGTTAAGGTTTATCTCAGCACTGCGATCCTCGTTTGTAATATCCCTGAGAGATCGGTGCGTAGTTCCCCCCCTCATTCTATTTAGTGATCCTCTCCCTCTTGAGGATCCCCCCCTACTATTGCTGCTATCTACAAGAAGTCTATAACCTCCATCGTGCTGCTCTAACCTGCTGTTGCCCATAAATGTGGTCTGTAGTCTTGGCTTAGCAGTCGCCTTAACCGGTATACCACGCTTACTACCTTTTGAACCTGCGCGTGCTATTGTATCTTTGGTCATGGATCGGAACACCACCTCGGGTCCTTTATCTACCACCCCCCTTAACTCTTCTTGTAGCGACTTCTCTATCGTATCATCATTTTCTTCTACGTCTATACTGTCTAATGGTCCAAAACGTGATCCTCTAGCTACATCAACACAATGCGGCTGGTGACCTTTGCCACTACCCACTAAATCACCTCGTTGTCTCCCTCTGTCGCCTACTCCACCATTCTCAGTCAGGCCCCCAATATTTTTGGTATGTGGAGGCCGTTTTCGCCTGCTGCTGGGAGCCACCATCCATGGTCCGAATGGCTCTTGCATATTTATAGCAAAAGTATCTCTTCTTTCGGCTGTCTCAGTTTCAGTCACAGTATTGCCTCCCTTTCCACATTCCTCTGTTTTATGCCCATAGCACCCGCACGCAAAACAAATAAGGTTTAAACCTTCATATTCCACCATAAACACTTGGCCATTGACATCAACTCTTGATATCAATGGTTTTCTAAGATCAATGTCTACACATATACGGGCATATCGTCAGCGTTGAACATTCCTAGTCGTATCATCAACCTTAACTGCGGTGCCCAAAAGATTTCCTATCCGCAATAAAATTCCTTCATCAAAAAATTCTAAAGGCAGTTTGGGAATCCGAACCCATGCCAGCGTCTTAGTCACCGTTTCAATCGAGGGGGAAAAGAAGGGATGCCATTTAGTAACAGTTATGTAATGGCCTTGGATAGTCCATGGGCCTCCCTCTAAAGCATGCAAGTAGTGTACCTTAGAGTAGAACCGTACTACATAAAAACCATCATCCAAATCAACAATATCCAGTTTACCCCCAAATGCCCATAAATCAGACAACCGTTTTTCGATTACCTTGAAAGAGAAGCTCCTGCCCAATGTCTTGACAATCAACGCCCTTCTCCATGGCCTCCACAAAGACTTGCATTCTTCGATTGGAACCTCAATGGAAACCCTTCCAGTGTCGGTCCCTTCTGTTATCCCAGCTGTCATATCATCATAGCTCTCCATATGGTGGTCTGTGGTGTCATCGTCTTCATCGTAACCATCGTATATATCATCAGCCGTAGTTCCGTGATTTTTCAGAAGGTCGGCCCATCCCCTCGTGCCTCCGTCATTCACATGCAGAGGGTCCTCGAGGTCACCGGACGCTGGTCGCTTGTGTTTTTTCAAGCTCCTGTACATTAGGTCTGCCTCCTCCGAAGTAGTATTCATCGTCGGAGTGTTGCCTGAGCCCTAGGATAGGCCGGACGGAATTCGCAGTGAAATTCGCTTTGGGGGCAGAAACAGTTTGCTAGTTCCTTACATGCTCCACAAATCGCAGCGAGTTCAAGACTTTATCTGTTAGCTTCATGGATAATTTCATTATATTTCACGGCAAAGGGTGTGTCTATTCAATCTACAATCAAAATTCGAATGGTTATTTCTTTACCACCGTGAACTCAATATACACATCACATTATGAGGTGAGTTTGGTGCGATGTTACATAAACGCTTCTTTTTTTGAGGAGTAGATAAAAGTACGTAGCAATAACGGAATTTTTAGAAGATCGCTTGACACAATTTCACCTTAACAATTGGATAAAGTTTCTTCTTCCACCTCTTCTTTTCTTTCTAATCTGGTACTTAGTTTAATCGGTAAAAGTTCATCAATATAATAAATATACCGATTTTAGAATAGTGTGAATTTGGTGTACAAAATGTTTGTTGCACATAGCAATAAATGTAAATCATTTTCATTCAAAAAAATAAATGTAAATCAAAGCTTTCTTGGAGAGCCGGAGAATTTAAAACAATTACGCCCGAATCTCTCATTCTATATGTGGAAATAAAGTCTCAGCTGAGCTGAACTGAAGTGTCGAGCTGATCTCAGATCAGTCAACTTCATTTAGGCAACCAATGTGCTGGAAGACAAACTTTCTGCCAAGATGAGCTGGAGTGGCAAAGGTGAAGCATATAGGGAGCCTTGCTGAACTGAATAGGAGCTGAGCTGAAATACAGAACCAAGACAAGAAAGGATAAGTATGGACGTGCTTAGCTGAAGAAGAGATGAGGTAAATCATGGAACTAAGATATGCCAGAAGACAATGCAAAAAAGTGCTGAGCTGAGGTGACTGAAACACATGATAAGAAGACCGACCTACCTACCATACTTAGTAAATATTACTTAGAATTATTTATGTACATAGCTGGGCTGCGTTGATAACTAGCCGTTACCACATCCGTTATAATTACTGTAGATTCACAGTGACCACTCTTCAAATGGTAAACAGAGCTGTTAGAAATAATTTTTTACCTCTATAAAAGAAAAACAACATTGTAAATTAAATTTTAACTTTAATTTCTAATTACTTCGATCTCGACACTATAAAAAGAGAAGACGAAGTATAATCCATTTTCTCCCTCATGGCTTCCGACTCTGTAAATGCATAATTCTCCTCGAGAGGCTTCACTTCCTCGGTGCAGTTTCTGCGATTTTCATAGCACAAGGTTCGATACTCAGTCTTACTGCCTTCATCTTTTGCCTTTTCTTTTAATAGAGGATTAGATTCTCTCATGACGCGATCCCTTTTTTTTCTTTATTAAATCAATTTGCTTAATTTCTTGGTTATTTCTTTCTGAAATCAATTAGGTAATCAGGTTCTTGAGTGATGTTTCTGCAGATGCATTTGCCTCTTTGTTTCCTCCAAATGCTTCTTAGGAATCTTTTCATGATGATTTTTTTCATTAGAAAATGAAGAAGAATGTGCATCTGATACTTGATTATTGCAATTTTATCAGTCTGAAAGTAATTCCACTGGCCTGTCCCCTTTTTCATGAAATATATCTTGATTCTTGCGAAGTTACGGAGATTTTGATATCTACCTCTTCACATTCTTGGAAGTTGAATTGATGGAATTACTTTCATGCAAGCAATCTTGAAACAAGTAATAATAATACGCAACAAAGAAACTATTTTCTGTAATCTTTACAAATTTTAGTCTGATGTAACTTGTTATTGGATAGTTGATGGAGGCATTACAGGGGGGTTGGGGGGGGGGGGGTTATGAAAGAAGTGTTTCCGAGACATATATACCATCGATTTTTGAAATAGTGACCATATGTTATGATACTTGTTATCTGAATCAATATTGGTGAATGATTGATATAATTTATACATTTGAAATCATACGCCTGTGTTTTGACAGGAAGCCATCAACAAGGACTAAGATAAAATACTGCTTTTGCTACCAATATCAGAAATGCATTTGTCAGCGATTCCTCCGTGCAAGTTCTTAGTTGGTCAGGGTTCTGTATCGTTTGATGATCTTCCAGATGAATTGGTTATTGAAATCCTCTCAAGGCTGCCTGTCAAAACTATTGTGCAATCAACTTGTGTTTGCAAGAGGTGGTATTCCATCATCAAGAGCCCAGCCCTCGTCTCAGCCCAACTCTCCCACTCAATCTCTAACCCTTCCAACCACTACATTCTTGCCAGCACATCATCGCCATCAGTTTCGCGCAAAGTGCCCACATTGTACCTTATCTCTGATGATAAATCTCTATCCCACCGTGGCAATTTTAAACTCCCTTTTGAAACACGCTTCCAAACTGTGTTTATTGTTGGTTCTTGCCATGGGTTGGTGTGTTTAATTGATGGGGATTATGATGAGCCTTGTGGGCTTTATGGGCATGATATCTACTTAATCAATCCGTCCATTCAGAAGTATAGAAAGTTAAGTGCTGAGTTGTCATGCCATGCTAACTTGTTTGACGAGGTTCGTGGTAATACTATGACAGGATTCGGGTATTCTGCACGTCAGAATGATTACAAGGTGGTTAGGATAGTTAATGCTAGTGGTACTGATCCCTGGAACAAAGCTGAAGTTTACAGTCTAAAGAGGGGGTATTGGAAGAGCGTAGATGGCCCTGATGATTTTATACCACTTTGGGCTAAAGGGGTGTGTGTAGAAGGATGCTTGTACTGGTTGCCTTTTGAGTTTATTGAGCCATTCGATTTGATATGCTTCGACTTGGATGAGGAAGTATTTCGGACAATACCATCGCCTACAACTCATGATGACTGTATTGTTCGTATGTTTCAGAGAAATGGTTCACTTGTACTATACACTACAATTGCAGAACACATGTGGAGAGACACTGGAAATGCAGAAAACATGTGGAGAGATTCTAGCCGCAGGTGGAAACGTGAGAAGCTATTTCTTTTTGTGATGGAGAAAGATAACAAGGGGCAGATCCAGTGGAAGGAATTCAACTATGAAACCGAAAATGACGAAGGTTATCTGAATGATGCTGGTGGATGTAGTAGCAGTGGCAGACTTATATGTTTGCAAAACTGTCCCCAGATGATTGCTGCAATAAATTTAGACGACTTGAGTGTGGTAGAGAAGCTTTGGTTGGACCCTAAGAATGACACCTTTAGTGCTGTTGAGAATCTTTCTTTGGAGTCTCGTGATTATGGGGAATTGAATATCGACACTAATTTCATCGAAAGCCTCGTCCTGTTTTTGGAGTAAATAGGTAATTTGATGATAATACTTTTGATGTAATTAATGTTGTACTTGTTTTGTGATTATGTAGTGTGCTAAAGGGCTTCAGTCTGTTATCTGTGATCAAAATGCTATGATCCTAGTTGTCCAAGGTCGGATGTTTGTTGGTTCGCTTTTGTTTTCCAGTATTCCTTTCTTTCTTTTTCTTTACTGCAATGCAAGTGGACAAGATCCATTATAACAACCCAAGTTGTGCTGGCTGCGAAGTTTGCTGTTTTACTTGTATTCTCATTTGTTTCAGCAACTGCTTCCTTTCTTTTTTTCCTATGTTGCAATGTATGAGGACAAGGTCAATTGTAATAATAGTGGTTTGCTTTGTCAAGGCTTAAGGTGTATGTGTTTTTGGAAAATCTTTAAGCTGGTCTTATTAATAACATTTATTAAGTAGAGTGAGTGGTTTCTATTTCCAATGGAGTCTAATGTACTGTTTCATAGAAGTCTAATACATAGATATGGTTTCATAGAAGTCTAATGCACTGTTTCTGTACTCTTTGACAAATTGTTATGTTCTTCTAGACCCTGCCTATGTGTGCTATAACTAAACATAGATATGGTTTCATAGAATTCAAACTGAATATTGTTTCGAGGAAAATTAAAAATACTTTTTGTTCTCAAGTTCATATATATATGTAAAAATATTAATTTTTAACTAATGTTTGAATCATTATTATCTTTTTACGCTAAAAGCATAAATCATTTCAATAATTAGTACTTTATAATGTAAGTTATTATTTATATCAAACTAAAGATACTTGTATAAAATAATAGTGTACGTCACTTTCATATGTATTTTAATTTTGAGTTACTCACAAACTAATGGTTCAAATATAAATATGTTAAATATTAAATCAGATCAAGTTCAGTCTCAAATTTATTGAACCAAACAAATGTAACCGGAAAAAAAAATCTAAATCGAACACAATCCGGTTACAAAGAGCTTTTCTGGTGACTTCTGCAAAAGGTGCCGTATCGTTTCCAATTCTGATGTACACAGGGAGGTGCCGTATCGCTTCGCAATCCGATGTACACAGTCTTACCCTACACTTTGTGCAATAGACTATTTTTACGGCTCGAATTCGTCTCGTCTCTGAACGCTTCTTGCTATGTAACTTCCTCCATACTTCTCCATTTGAAACTTTTCTTCCTCGATCCAGTTGATGTAGCATAATGTTCGATCTACACTCAGTTAGCTGACGATGCTTTGGATGAATATATGATTCTGTTCCTCTGACTATGTACTGAAGGCTCTGTAATCTGTAAGAAAATTGCTATTATGAGGCCATGTTATCCATAAATAGGTCCGCATGCTATTGCCCAAATTAGTTTTGTGAAAATTAAGTCCCAACCGAGATGAAATGGAGTGACTAGCTGAATTCAGGTCAACCAACCTGATCTATGCAACCAACGTTTTAAAAGACAAAATGTCAACTGAACTGAGCTGAAAAGGAGTGAAGGATGAAGGATAGCCGTGCTGAGCTAAAGACAAACTGAGGTGAACAACATAGAACAAAGAACAAGCAAAAGGTGCTGAGCCGAGGTGACGAGGTAAAGCACATGACAACACTATGACCAACCTGCCATAATTTGTAAATATTATAACTTAGTTTTACTGTACATAGCTGAGCTGAACACGTAACTAACCGTTATCTTATATGTTAGGATTTACTGTAGATGAACAATCACCACTGCAAATGGTAAAATAGTCCTGTCATGCAGAAAAACACCCTTATAAATAGAGAACACCATTATAAATCTTTCTTAAGAATTCTTTCAATATTCAACAAGTTTACTAATTGCATTCTCTTTTTGTTATAACTTTTTTTCTTTGCATATCTTGTTTTTTCGAATTTGGTATCAACATGCGTTTACATGTTTCTAATATTTTAGATTCTGAACTGACTTAATATAGTTTCCTATTTTAGGATTTTAAAGTGTGGGCCGGATTGTAAATTCTATAAAAAAAATTGGTTTGTTTGTATTTCGAGTTTTTAGTATGTTTACATGAAATTTCTGGCTGTTGTAGTTTGTAATACATTTGATGATAAATTATTAATTCACTTCATAAATTCTTCTAACTTTGTTCAGTTTAGGGAGCACTTTTTGATTCGCTTTTCCAACACTTTGATGAGGGGTGGGTTCTCCCCCACCTGTACCAGAGGCCCCTTAGTCAGGTGGGATGTAAATCGAGGGATGTGCTCCACCTGCAGCCCTGCAAAGGGAGAGGACACACGAGACTCAGCCAGCCTAGAGGCAACCCTTGTAATATTTCAACAAAGATTGTCTCCACACGGACTCGAACTCGGGACGTCAGGGTTCTAGCCCCAATCACCTTTGCCACTTACCACTGGACTATGCCCCTGGGGGCTACGCTTTTCCAACACTTGTTGCATTTAGTTTAGGGAATGGAAAGAGAGGGGATGAGATCTCCTCACTCTCAATCCTCTCGCCCCACTCATGACTACACGACACGTGACAGTAGGGTAGGGTGGTAAGGCTAGATGCGGGTGACCCTCATCTAGCCTCACCGTCCTCCTTTGCTGTCATGTGTCGTACGGTGACGCGTGGGATGAGAGAAAATGGGTGAGAAGATCCTATCCCGGAGGTGTTTAAGAATAGAGGGAAGCAAGTGTTGTTTTTCACTCTTTTTTTTCCCCTCATTTTGTCTCCCAAAATAAAAAAGACTGTTACGTGTTTTACAACCTTATTACCTTAAAAAGGGAAACTAGTAAATATCTGAAGGGGAAAAACTGAATTAACCTGATGAATTTATTTATTTTGTTTATACAATACATTAGATAACAATTACCTAATTACTTTTAAGATAGCTCAATAATAAATGCACACTTTTTTTTTGGTAAATACATATCCTTGTTAATTTTGCACTATTAATTTCATGTCATGCTTCATTTTAACCATTAATAAAACAAGATATGTAAACATACTTGATGTATACATAAATACTTAAAACGGACTTATAAGACCTAAACTCGACTCAAGTTCCTTCACTTTAAAACTTGGTTGTTTACTTAGTTTTTCATTAGCAATGGAGTCAATGACATAATCTTTCATGACTTTGTAATATGATGGAATATAGCAAAATGACTTACTAAATTGGTTACACTTTTTATATTGTAAAGTAGCAGTTGATCTACATAGCGTGACATAATTTTCATTATGGCTCATAGATAAACAACCTATTTCTGTTTCTAACACATGAGTATGGTTGTGTAGAATCGAATCCCAATACCCCATCATAGACGGAAGCCTCTAAGCTAATGTGGTAATGTTGTTGTTGTTGTTATTTAATTATCGAGCCAAATAGAAAAGGGTTCGGGCCTATCTAGTCCAACTATCAGTCTTAACTCTTAGTTATTCTGCCTATTCAAGAAAAAGGGTTCGTAGGCCGGGTGGGACGTGGGGTGGGCCTCAACCATTTATCTGAATGCGGATGAGATCCAAGGAGGGTAAAAGTGAGGCGAAAAGTGAGGTCTCCAATCACGCGTCGTCACGTGTACAAAAGCAAAGGGGTGCTGCAATTTTTTTTATTAAAAAAAACTAATTTTGTACATGTGGCGACGCGTAATTGGAGGCGTCACTTTTAGCCTCCTACGATCTCATCCGATTTGAATGCGTGGAGACCGTGCTCTTGCGGCATGAGCTGTTTTTGGTATTGAATTTTTAGATAGATTTTAAAAAGGTTGAACCCCAACCAGTAAGGGTCCTGTCACACCTAGTTCTAAAGGTAGTGTAGGGATGTAAATCAGGTACCTAACGACCCGCTAGCAGGAGCTTGGTCATATACACAGTAGTCTGTATAAGGAGCCTCCAGCACTGCAGGCAAGCCTACAGGCCAAGGAAGCTCCCACGCTATGCACTTGCTGGAAAGGGGCTCTCTTGCCTTTGACAAGAATTGAACTCCTGAGTTTTCTTTCGAGCCGGAACCAGTTGGGCTATGTCCTGGGGATTTTTAGATAGATTTTAGGTTTTTATTGATGTTGTATTCCTACACTGATAGTGATAGTACATTTGTAGTTTTTCCTTTCCTAGACGTAGCTTCATCGCCCAATCATGTAATTAATGGGTTGCTCCGAGGTATCTCCCAGCCGAAAGCCAGAAGACTAATCCTCCGTCCCTGCGGCCAGCACACGAAGTGGTAGGGGACTGGCCAAATGATTTGCTCTATTCACATGAGCGGGGATCGAACCCCCAGCCATTCTTTTTAGATAATAGTTCATTTAACGATATTCAACCGGCACTAGCCGGTCATCAAAACATATATTAAAAAAAAATTGCAAAGAAACAGGCATCAGCCAGTCATCAATCGGTTGAATGGCTGTAAATGAGCCATTATCCAAAAAGAATGGCTGTTAGGTGAGATTCATCAACGTTTGGTTGTTAACTGAATAATGTGTCAAATGTTTAGCTATTAGGAAAGATTCCCTCTAGTTTAATATGTTACTGTTGGTAGGAGAAAAAAAAAAAAGAAAACTTGCATAAAAAAACAACTAAAAGCTCTATAGATATTTCTTGGTGTATAATTCGAGCATAAAAAGTAGGGTAAATAAGCATACACTGAGACACATGGAAGTTTGAAAGAAACTCTCAGTTAGTTTGCCATCTCAAATGCAGAAAACACGCGCGCAAAACGCAATTAGTACCGCAGATGAAGAAACAAACATGATACTACAGGATCTGATCGAAGAGATATGAAAACGTTAATACACACAACACAACATCATTATCCCATTGTCTTAGAAGTTCCTGTTTATAGCGGGGTATGTGGAGTCTAATATATGCAACCATACTCATATGTTAGAAAAATAGAGAAGTTGTTTCCGATGACCCATAATGAAGTCAAACTGTGTCGATGAACCGCTACTTCACAATATAAGAAGCGCAGCCAATTTAGTGAGTCATTTTGATTTATTCCATCATATTCCAAAGTAAAGGAATAATGTGTCCTTGACTCCATTAGAAACGACGACATGAAAACCTATTTCCTTGGCCTGATCATAATGGTCCTTTTAAAGAAAAAATCTGGTCCTAAATCATGCATTTTTTATTTAATACGTCATACTATATAAATGGCTGAGAATATAAATTGAAGGAAATATAATGTAGTCATACTTGAAAATAGATTATGTCCCCAGGACATAGCCCAACTGGTTCCGGACAGGGGTTTCTGAAAGGAAGGTCAGGGGTTCAATTTTTGCCAAAGGCAAGAAAGTCACTTCTCAGCAAGTGCATAGTGTGGGAGCTTCTTGGCCTGTAGACTTGCCTGCAGTGCAGAGGGCTCCTTATGCAGACTACTGTGTAAATGACCAAGCTCCTGCTAGCGGGCCGTTAGGTACCTGATTTACCTTCCTACACGGACTAGGTGTGGCAGGGACACTTACTGGTTGTGGTTAGATTCTTGTGAAAAGTCTGAGTACCATGCTTCCAATCCCAGTACGAGATTAGGGGTGGCAATTTCAGACACGACACGAAACACGACCCGAACCTGACACGAATTTTCGCGGGTATGGGTATGACCTTGGCGGGTCTCGTGTACAAATCGGGTAAGACCTGAAAGATACCCGCCAATGACGGGTCGTGTCTGGGTATACCCGTGGGTACCCGTATATACCCGTTTATACACGAAATTTAAAAAATGTATTTTAAATAAAATTTATAATTAATAAAATAAAAAATAAATTTTTCTTAAAAAAAGACTACCGCGCTACTAAGTAACCCTGTTCGGTTTGCCCCTTCCTCCATTCCTAAATCTCATTTCTTTAATCTATTATTGAGAGTCAAGTGATTTGAGTTTAGATGACATCATTCATTTTAATATTTAACATTTGGTTGTGTACTTATTGTTGTTTCATACATTGCATCAATAGTCGTTTAAGTACATGAAACCTGAAAAATACAGGAAACCTGAAAATACCTGAAAAGTACATGAAATGACATACACATGAATTGAAATATTTGTACTTGTCAAGTTCGTGGGTATACCCGATACACGACACGAAACCTGACATGTACGGGTTTGGGTATCTACATCCATACACGCGAAGCAAACGGGTAAGGTATGTGTATGACACTTTGATACACGAAACCTGAAAAACACAAAACACGAAACACGATACACGACCTGTTTGACACCCCTATACGAGATGGGTATTATGGTAATCAATGTTAACATCTATTTAACATTTTATTAGCTAGTTATTTTGCAAAATAGGTATGATGATAATTTGTGTAAAAACGTCGATTTGATAAAAACCACATATTAAAATATAAGGTGCAGTATCCTTTAAACTATGAGAACTATCATTAGTTTCAGATACGCAATAAAAATGGCTACAACCAAATCCTATGTTCTGCATTCCTCTTGATATTGATAAATTCAAGAAAATATTTATCGGATAAGTATAAGTATATATTATATTCAATACCCTGATACGATCATGATAAACAATAACACGAATTTGATTTTTAAATCAATGAGATATATCTCTATAATTTCTCACCCATCTTCATACATATAAGGCTGTATTTAGTACTAAAAAAAAAAGGGATGAAAGGTACACTTCCCTTGCTCTCATGTATAATGTGTATGTGTATACTATACCTATATTAACTAGGATATCGCAAGTAGGGGTGTTAACAACGAACCGAATACTAGTTTTTCGAATTCAAATTCGTTTAGCTAAACGAACTGTTCGGCTTGGTTCGTTTAGTTAAACGAACTTTAAAATTGGTTCGAGTTCGGTTCGATAACACGAGCCAAATAGTTCGCGAACAGTTTGACTCGTTTTAGTAAACGAACCCAAACAACTGTTCTAATTCCGCACGTCTACAAACAATTATCAAACGAACACGAACCGAACTCAAACGTTTTGCAAACTGTTCGGTTCGTTGAACAGCCCAATTGCAAGGTTGGGGCCTTAACCCTCGAATCCTTCTAATGTTTTATTCATTTTGTAAACACTTTCAGGTCCTGCTTCAGGGTACCCTTATAGGGCGACACTATGTGTTACCTCGCTTTTCACCCTTGTTCATTAAAGGGAAATAAAGTATAGTATTTCTCATGTTGCATGATTAATTCATTCTAACAAACAATTATTTTGAGTTAAATTTTCTCCTATGCTAGTATTCTAAAACCATACCAAAAAAATAGAATGGTGAAAATTAATGTGGGGATGATATTGGTTAATAAGGAAATTTCTTTCTTGTATCAGGGTCCAGAGAGGAGCCAGATCGCTTTGCGATCTAATGCACGCAGTCTTACTCTAGTGCAAAAGACTGTTTCCATAGGTCGAACTCGTGATCTCAAAGTCGCAAAACAGCAACTGTACCAGTCACCATATATATCGACGTTTACATTTTACCTCATCACTATCAGTGCAACATATTATCCTTGGTGTTTTACTATCTAGCTTTCTGGACTGCAAAATTTTCATGATCAATAAATCGCATTGACTTTCATTTTGACTTATAGTCTTTCAAAAAGAAAAAGAATGATGTTTTATATGATTACATGCTCAAATGGATATACATATATATAGTGGAGAAAATTATGGACAGTCAGAATTTTTTACTCTCTAGTAAGCTAAAATCATATATGTTTCTGCGAAAAATGTAGTTCAGTATTCATATTAGATTTATATTAGATTTACAGATAGCAAAACCCAGAAAATGACATGATTTCATACAGTCTGAACTGAAAATTGAAGACAGAAACAATGAGGGGAGCAAGGGACCTAAGATGATTTCATCCTTCATGTGCCATTTACGTTGTTTAAGTTTGCCATGAACACAAGCAACACAATAGAAATAACTTTTATTAGGTGGGGGCAACAATAATTATGTTCAGATCATTACATCATAAATTTAAGGCCAATGCCATCATAGGCTTAGATCTTGCATAATCCTGTCAGAGACAAGGATCAAAATTATATAATGGAAAAATAATTTTAAAAGGGAAATAAAAAGGTTGATGAAAGGTGGTGGTGTTGTGGCTGTGTTGGGTGTTGTGGGTGTGTTGGGGGGTGGGGGTGGGGTAGGGATGTCCGGTGGTAAACTACTAAACAGGAACATATATAAGGGTGCAAACACTGCATGTAGTCTTGATTGTGATAGAAAGATGGAGGAGAGACGGTGGTCATTTCAAAGGGTAATAATGTCTCTATTTTTGGTTAATCATACTGAAATCGAAACATGATAGATTCAAACAAAGGGCATGTTATATATACAAGTACAACATTATAGAGCCCAAGTAATAAAGTTCTTCACAAATGCCCCCACCTCCCTCTTTTAAGGTGGTTACCCCTTATCTGTTTCCATTTGGCTATGTCATGAGGACGCGAATTCTTGATACTAAGAGTTACTCTGTCTTCATCTCCAAACAAAGAAATAAATGTTATATCAAGTAGATATGCTATATCAAGGAGGTTATAATTTTGATTTTAAAAAGGTTATAATTTGACCATAAATGCTTAAATTTTCTTATCTGCACAACATATTTTACCATCAAGACTAGAAAGTACTAATCTTCAATTAGGGTTTCTCTTGTCGTTGTAGCATAAAGACCAGTCAACAAGAAAAACATACTAACAACATAATATACCCAGTATACCCCAACAATCTATTACTAGAACGATAGAGAGTTTGATTCTATTGAGACTCCGGCTCTATATGTTCATGAACTTACTCGTAGAAATGATCATTAACACTATGAGATCTACTCCAAATAAACCACAATTTTGGTCACCAAAGCCAGCTAGAATATCGTTCGTACCGTGTCTCTCATTTTTCAACATAACAAAATGAAACTTAACACATTCTTAACATATTATTACTTTCATATTACCTTATATATAGCTACTTGACTACTTATACAACAAAAACATGAAAAATTTACCATTTTGTTCAGAACCCACAAATCCAAATTAATCAAGATGCTTGCATCTGAAAGTTGGAGCCTTGATCACTTGGCCTCATGACGGGGTTTCTCTTCTTCGGCTTCTTCTTCTTCTTATAAGGAATCCCTCTTGCCTTAGATTGAGAATCCCTTATTTCACGAAGAAAAACCCTTACAGCACCACTAGCAAAAGGGTTTTTGTCCGTCGAGCCGCCGTTCTCTTCATAGGCAGCTCTAAGGCGTCCAACAAGCGCATCAAGACTCCCCCAAGCTTGCTTGAGTGGACAAGTACATGGTCCAGCTGGCTCAGGTTGTCCAAAGAAAACACATACTTGTAAGTGCACCTTAGTCTTTCCAAACTGATCAAGGTATCGAAGAAAATCAAGTACATGGGTGTAGTTGCAATGTGTTAAAGGAACTGGAGGCCTTTGATTCCTTAAATATTGTCCAAAAGTGTTCCAATCACGCCTTTTTTGTGACACATACCTGCTTAATTGAGCTACATGACCACCTTCTTGTTGTTGTTGTAGCTGCTGAGGTGGATCATGATGAATAACAACAGATCTTGAAGATGAACCTTCTCCTCCAGCTGATTGATCACTTGAAATCATGGTTAAAGAAAAGGAGATGAAATTTTTGAGAGGGAGTCTAGAATAGATCAAGAATGAGAGTGGAGAAAATATTGAAATTCATCAAATCATGGAGGGATGGATGCTAAGGGGACAAGGTATGGGACCTAGGATAATGCTTTAGGCCTTCTTTTTCTTCTTTCATTACATGATTATCTTACTTTAATGGTACAATTAGCATTAATTTTGGGTGTTAATAAAATTTCCTTATTTTTATAATTGTACTAGCATCATCAGTGCAATCACTGTCAAGCATATTAGCAAGATTTGACATTATCGGCCTCCAGGACATAGTCCAGTTGGTACTCGGATTAATGATTGCCACAAAGAGGTCACGAGTTTGAATTCAGGAACACGCACAGTGTGTTTGTTCCTCTGCTGCTAGGCCAGGGGTCTTGTTTGTGAGGGACACCTTATGTGGGTAACTGCGTAAGATCTCACCCAATCTAGAAGGCTGCTGGACTCCTGATTTACATCTTCCACGTAGCTTTTTAGGACTGGGATAGTGAAAGTATTTTGATTGGAGTTCAACCTTTTGCCACAAAGTTTTGACGGTATCGTTTGCTAACCTCAAAGGGTCACTAGGTTGGCACTAGGATCAACTCGGGTTAATTCAAAACGTGGTCAAAAAATTAATCCAGTGGAAAAGACAGCGCAACAGAACTTATACAACCGTTATCGTGTTCGTGTATTACATACTATTTATAATCTATAAGGGTAACCATACATTATTTGTGCGTATATACGGTTATTGCTATTTCAATATCGAAATCATTTTTATTTGTGTTTACTAAATCCCTTCAGTAGTTATTGTGTCATCTATACATGTACATATGGAACCGGAGGTTTCAGTAGAACCAAGCTTTCTATCTTTTGAGATTGAGATATTGTTTGTCTGTCTCTCACCATCCCCAAACTCTAATGATAGCTTTTGCTGCTGTTGTGGTATGTTATGTATGATTGTTATTGTTGTAAAGGCAGCCTTTGATTTGTAAAGCCCATAATAGTGGATTAATTGTTTTATGCATGATGCGTATCCAGATGAAACACTTAATTACACAGTAGTTTTGGAGAAAAATCCAGATGAAACACTTAATTACACAGTAGTTTTGGAGAAAATATACATAATGTACTACGTCATCTATATGTATATACGAGCATTTATTTATTTAACGACATTATTTACTGATTTGACGTATGAATATTTATTTTTATTTGATGAATAGAGTATTAGTGATGATGTCATAAAATGGTAATTGAAATTTAACAAGTTTTACTGTGGTAAGTAAACATTTTCTGACATGAATGTTCTTAAATTATTAAAAGTAGACATCAATAGTTATCATAAACTTTTATGATCACTAATAGTTCATTCTGACTAGATCGATGGATGAATTGTTGAGACACATATCACATTCCTTACTTGATACTTGCATTTATATCATGTATGTGTAGATGTAGTATTTTAAATACACATAACGTTATGCTAATGGGGTGTTTGGTTGGAGGTTTCTTCATTAAGGGTATAAGTTTGGAGGGCTTCCAAACTCATATACGTCGTTTGGTTGTTAAAATTAGAGGTATGAGTTTCGGATTGTTACCTTAGTATTTGGTAATCAATATCATTTTTTGATATACTATCTCCCATTGTCTTTCAATATTGGGAGAATGAGGATATAAGCTTGACCACCCTCCCAATGGTCAAAGGCTCATGTCGGTCAACGCCGCCGGCCACCGCCGGTCCGTCGCTAGTCCGCCGCCGGCCGGTCAAATTTTTCCGGCCAATTTTCCGGTCGCACACATTCGATACACATTTCAATTCCGATACATTCCAAACACCATCAATGGCAATCGTACTCATTCTCACTTCAATACCAAACAAATATGACTTTTACATCCAAACTCATATACTGTCAAACTCATACATTGTCATACCCATTCCGATTCTGATTCCGATACCCAAATACGAAATAAACGCCTCTAAAGTATGTCAATATTTAATTGGACAGCTAAGAGTAATCAAAAGTAGGTGCCAATAACCCCTCGATTACTGGCATGACGAATTGAAAATAGTTTCAATTGAAATATATTTCTGGGATCGCGAAAAACTTTATTAATGGTGAAAATATTACTCTATTCATTTTTAAAATATTGTAATTGAATACTTAAGATAAACTAGAGAAATTATGTAAATAATGATTGAAAAGATAGTGCATAAACTTTGACTCCTAAATATCTCTATTTTTAAAAAGTAGACAACATTTTCCTGATAAACCAAAATAGATAATAAGATAATATTTTTTTTGAACGTAATAAGACTATATTTTTAAGACAGAGAAGTATGTATTAAAAGACAAGATGTCAGATCAGTAAAATCTGTCAATAAGAGACTAGTAGAACAAACCCTAAGAGTAGCTGATATGATTCGACGATTAGAGACTAGTCTATTCATGAAGTGTTTAAATTTATCACCCAAGGTTCATGCTTGATGAAAGATAAATCCGATCACATTTGATACTTTTTAATTGGCTTGCTAAACTCCTGGTTTGAACCAACTAAAGCCACGAAAATCTACATCAAAACATCGGACCTCAAAGACAAATACACCTCAAACATGCGAATGTGCCCAACGTCATTCCCACATGTTCGGTGAGCCTCATGCCAGACCTCCAGCTAAGGTCTTGATGAGATTTTCGTAGCAAAGTCGTGGGACAAATTCTAACCAACGTGTGAGGTCCGCATAATAACCCTTCAACCTTTAAAAAGAAATCATTAGTGAAAAAGTGAGACTATCTATTATCATAAAGAATAATCTTTCAAGCATGAAAATGTTCCTTATATTATCTTTGTTGTTTTCAATAGCGTTATCTTTTGTAGAACGTTTTTATGGCAACTATCTTTAGTTGATTAGCTGACAAGTTGAGAAGTAAAATATGCTAGAATTTAGGAATGAAAATCATTTTTCATTGATTGAATAGAGTTTACATCATCCTTTCTTATAGCAGTTCTCTCCTGCTACAGATAAGATAAGATTACAATATTTGATTTATTCAAATTCTAACTAATCAAATATTCTGACTAATCACAATCATAATCGTTTGCTAACACTCCCCCTCAAGTTGAGTATCTGGGTCTACGATGCTCAACTTGTCAAGTGTACGTCGGAACACATTCTCGGTCACTGCTTTGGTGAGGATATCAGCCAACTGGTCTTCGGTCGGAACAAAAAGAACCCTAACCGAACCATCTTCAAGCTTTTTCTTAAAGAAATGTCGATCTATCTCAACATACTTTGTCCTATCATGTTGTACCGGGTTTTCAGAAATACTTATTGCCGCCTTGTTGTCACACTTCAGTTGTGCTGGACACTTCTGACTAAAACCAATCTCTCGTAGGACTTTTCGTAACCATAGGATCTCCATGATACCTTTAGTCATCCCACGGAATTCAGCCTCGGCACTTGATAGTGCCACTACCTTCTGCTTCTTACTCCTCCAAGTGACGAGATTACCTCCAACTAGAGCAAAATACCCTGATGTAGATCTCCTATCAGTCGGACTCCCCGTCCAATCTGCATCAGTATACACCTCCACATTCAAATGTCCATGTCTTTTGAAGAACAGCCCGTGCCCAGGTGTACTCTTCAAATATCTCACGATACGCATCACCGCCTCCCAATGCTCTTGTTGTGGCCTGTGCATAAATTGACTCACTACACCGACTGCGTAGGCAATGTCTGGTCGCGTATGAGCAAGATAGATCAGTCTCCTCACTAGCCTCTAGTATTGTTCTTTGTCCACCATAGGTGCTCCATCTGTGATAGTCAACTTTAGGTTTGTTACCATAGGGGTGCTGCTAGGCTTGCAATCTAACATTCCTACTTCTACTAGCAGGTCAAGAATATACTTCCTCTGTGATATAAAAATCCCTCTATCTGATTGGAGAACTTCAATCCCAAGGAAATACTTCAAGATCACCAAGTCCTTCATCTCAAACTCGGCAAACAATCTCTTTCGGAGTTCTAAAATCTCTGCTTGGTCGCTTCCAGTAGTAATCATATCATCTACATAAATAATGAGACACGTAACTAGCTTACCTCGCCGTTTGAAAAACAAAGTGTGATCAGCATTACTTTGCTTATACCCAATTCCTTTCATGACTGTAGTGAATCTCCCGAACCAGGCACGAGGCGACTGCTTCAGACCATAGAGTGACCTTTTAAGCCGACAAACCTCATTCCCTTAAAACTCATCAGAATACCCAGGAGGGGCCTCCATATATATTTCTTCTTTCAACTCACCATGTAGAAACGCATTCTTTACATCGAACTGATTGAGTGGCCACCCTTGATTTGCGGCTAAACAACTTTGTAATAGTATCGATCTTAGCAACTGGCGAGAAAGTCTCTGAATAGTCTATCCCGTACGTCTGAGTGTACCCCTTTGCCACCAACCTTGCTTTATAGCGCTCAACTGTTCCATCAGCATTGTATTTCACAGTAAACACCCATCGGCACCCTACGGGTTTCTTGTTCTCTGGTAGAACACACTTCTCCCACGTTTCGTTCTTTCTGAGGGCCTCCATCTCAGTATCCATAGCATCACGCCATTGAGGTATCCTGCTAGCCTCTTCAACATTTTTGGGTATAGTCTCCTGACACAATGTTGAAAGTAAGCTCCTGGACGCCGACGCCTCCCCTTCCGCTAGCTCCACTGGATACCTTGAAGACCGAGTAACTCGTTCTGGTGAGTACCTTTTCGGCGGCCTCCCTCTGTCCTCTCTGGGTGGGAGTTTCTTTACCTGAGACTCAGTTGAAATATCAACAATCGGAATAATAGCATCAATAGGAACGATAGCACTTGTATTTACCTCTTGAGGATCACTCACCGAAGTAGACTCTTGAGGTGGAACTGAACCGTTATCCTTAACTGCACTGTCCAAGGCTGACTCGGTGGTGCCATCTACTTGACCTCGTTGGACAACAGTCTCTGGCATACTGTGGTCATATAACCAGTCGCGTGACGTTTGGCCTTAATACACGTTTCACATGAAAAAGAATCAACAAAACTAGAAAATAAGCTAGGAAACAGTACTCTCAGATAGCCAAATGAGGGGTGTCCTAGCCGACGGTGCCACAACCACAGTTGCCGATGGACCGATCCGATGGCAAGCATAGACCCACCCGTTTGAATCACCTCGTCCAAGTAGTAAAGACCGTCGTGTTCAGTGCCAACCCCAATTATCGCCTTCGAATGAATGTCCTGCAAGAGACAAAAACGAGGGTACATGAGTACAACACAGTTAAGTTCTCAGGTGAGTTGACTAACAGATAATAATTTAGAGGAGAGATGTGGAATATATAAACAATGAGGAAGGTTAAACTGTGCAAAACACTGCACTGAGCCAGTGCCACGAACTGAGACGCGTTCACCACTCGCAGTCTCAATATGTGGTTTGTGGGAAGGGGTCAGCGAGAGGAAGTCATGCACGTCAAACGACATAGTATATGTGGCTCCACTATCCAAAATCCACGAAGTACGTTTGGTAGAGGCATCGGACACTAGGAGGTTGGAAAGAGCGGTTGGGCTTGGAGAGCCAGGGCTATTTTTGGAATTTGGGTCAACTAGAGCGCAGGAAGTAGAACGAATGGTAGGTTTGTAATTTGAGGAAAGAATAGGGACATAAGGGGCATCTTCAGCCGGAACATTCTGGAAAGGGAACAGGGGCATTTCCGGTATTTGGACAATTTTAGGGCGCCGATTAAAAACCTCTTGCTCCTCTTTTCCATTTACTCGGCCGCCCACTTTCTCATTTATGCTTCTGCCCAACTCCCTCTCTCGCTCATTCATTTGGCCATTTTTCCCCTTCCGTCTGCATCTGCTCTACCTTCTCCTATTTTACCTGTGAAGCTGAGACTCTCTACACTGATACTCTTGGTGCTGCTGTGAGTGCCTCCTCTGGTGCCCAGCTCACCTCCATCTGAGCAGCTTATTGCGGTTGCTCCCTTCCCTGGGACTGCCAGCCGCTTGTCCTGCTTCTTCCTTCCTGATGCCTCCCACCAATCTAGATACCCTACTAGCTGAAAGCACATATCTCTAGTGTGTTTTTTCATGCCACAGTAGGTGCAAACCAGCTTGGCCTTCTCGTCCTTGTCTCCTCCGTGCAATGACAGTTGAGAGCGCAGTTGAGCTGTCCCGTGTCCGTTCGGTCGGTTTTGGATTTTCAGTCTAAGGTCAATCCTTGATGATGAATGGCTTTCTGAAGGGATTCCTCTGAATATCCCCATTCTTGCATCCTCTCTTCTGATTGCAGTGAATGCTTCTTCCACTGATGGCAGTGGCTCACTTTTCAGCAAGTCCATCTTTAGTGGTTCAAACCGTTCATCTACTGTTTTTAACAGTTGGAAAAGTCGCATTTCCTGTTTTTTCCGATTATAAATTGCAATATCTTCCGAATCCTTCATTGGATTCGGGTCACATCTGTCAATTGCCATCCAGACTGACTGGAGCCGGTTCCAGCAGTCTTCCAGTGTTCCATCCCCTTGTCTGATGGAGTTAGATTTCCGATGTAAATCGAAGATCTGGAATATATCTCCACCAGACCCGTATGTTGTAGCTAAACCATCCCACAACGCCTTCGCAGTGGGATACTGTGAGACATTTGTTACGAGGCTTGGTTCAATATTTTGAATCAGCCATGTGAAAACCAGCTGATCCCGTTGCTCCCACTATGGGTATTCAGGTTCTGTGGCACCAGGTGGAGGAGGCACACCAGTGATATGTCTCGTTCGCCCCTTTCCCCCTATTGCCTTTCGGATCAAAGTTGCCCACAATGGGTAGTTGCTGCCATTAAATTTAACACCAATGGATAAATCTTCGGAAGTGGTGACTGCTGAATGAGTCCCAAGACTGTTCTTCAGAAGGTTTACCAATTGGAGTGCAAGATCATCAGTTCCGGGTTCTGAGGGTCCAGATTCTGACATGTTTAAGGTACAGAAACAATGATATTAGTGAGTTTCTGTATTTTCGTTTGATTGATTGGTTGGGAAAGGATTGGCTATTTGGCTGAGATTGGTAATCTGGACAAGGATAAACTTTCTGAGTGCACAGAACACAAAAAATCCTGCTCTGATACCATGCTAGAATTTAGGAATGAAAAACATTTTTCATTGATTGAATAGAGTTTACATCATCCTTTCTTATAACAGTTCTCTCCTGCTAAAGATAAAATAAGATTACAATATTTGATTTATTCAAATTCTAACTAATCAAATATTCTAACTAATCACAATCATAACCATTTGCTAACAAAATAAATAAAAGATTGATGTGAATGTTAGTTTTTTGACAATCACTCTAGAGCGGGATGAATAGAGTGTTGGGCGATTTGTTAGAATTTTTTCGTTTTTGGCTAACTCCAACTCAAATGAACTCCAAATCAAAGTAAATAAGAGAGAGGAAAGATAATGAATAAATATATCCGATATAGAGTGGTTCGAACCTTAAATGGTTCTACTCCACTACCACTTTGTTTCCAAAGTGGATTCAACAGCTAATCTTCTTATTACTCTTAATAAGAACAACAACAGCAATACTTACACTAACAACTTAGTGTAAGAAACCACAACAACAACTTCTTGCAGAAACAATTTTGTGCAACCACAACAACACCAACTATAAGCAAGAACAAGTCATTGCTTCCTCACAACTTCAACAAAGTCCTCTCAAAGAACTTTCTCACAGTGAGTTTTGGAAAAGAGTGGGAATTACACTTTCTAACTAGTCTAAACACAAACAAGAGATCAACTATGTATGGTTCCTCTTGTGTTAGACTCACACTCTCTCAAATGATAACAATGAAGAACAAACAATAAGAGCTTAACAATCTTTAAGCACTTTTGCACAAATGAGAGATTTTTACAACAATGAAGACGATGAAAAGTGTGTATTGCTCTCATCTGAGCTTCTTCAATTTATAGAGGGTGTAAGCCATGTTTTTGCAGCCTCCTCCAAGTCTTCAACTCAATCATAAGTCTTGACAATGACCAAATAGCCTTTAGCCATCTTATGGATTGATTTGATCCTTCAAAGCCACCATAGAGAATCTTAGACATGGATATAATAGTCAAGGAAGCATGATTAATGTCAGAGAAAAGTCCACAAGAAGTTTGAGCAAGATTGAAAAGAAAAAACGTCACGGATCTCCCTTGAATTTTGTTTCAACAGTCATAAAAATTTGAATCCTGGATGACATCAATCGGTCGATGTGTCATTGTTGAGAGATGGATATCTTCCAGTAAGGTTACAGTTTTGCACCTTTCATACATCGATCGATTGATCGATGTCTCTTCCTTGAGAGACTGATGTGCACATCGATCGGTCGATGTCTCATTGCTGAGAGATCGATGTCTTTCAGTAAGATTTCAGTTTTATTCCTTACATACATCGATCGTTTGATGTCTCTTTTGAGAAAATGATGTATATATGAATCGATGTTCCTAAATAAAACGTACGCCAGTGTTTTGGCTGATCTATTTTAGAGGGAGAGAATATTTAACGTACAGAAAAGGAAAAAGTAAAGATGAAATGGAGCCAAATCTCCAATCAATCAGGCTCGTATATTTGACTAGCCATTTAAAGGTAGGCATATTTCATATCCTCCGACTATGTGATTTGACCCTGGAAGATTTTGCTTATATAATAAGCAGATATTACTGTAGTCAAACAGCCATGTATATTTATATTTCCCAACGTCAAATCATTTAAATGCCACCTGTCAGCACTTTACTGATTGATATAACCTAAATTAAGGCAGTGGCAGTTAGCCAGGCATTTTCCCCCTTCAGGCCTAATTGTCAACACAGTCATTTCTATGGTGGAATCCGACTGGTGGCGCCTTCCGACCGACTTGACCACACTTGACCACCAATCGCATGCATGTCATCACGTCACCTATGTTAGCCGGGTGGCTTACCGGAGAGGTCTGTGGTTTTAAAAGCGGTCACGTTGACCTTTGGACCAGCAGATGGCTCTCGCATTTCCATCACCAACCGTCCAACACTAGTGATAATATTACAATCATTTAATTATATTATCTAACGGTAACAATAGAAAAAGGAAGTAGCAACTGGTAAGGTTATTATTTTGCGAGTTGTACGAGATTTGGTCTTTTCTTTTTTTTAAAAAAAATATTTTTTGAAAAAAAAAAGGAAAGATGCGTCATATTACGTGTAACCTCAACTTGGATTATGTGATTTATGACTTTTCGTTATTTAATAAATGTCCGATTGCAATCAAAATACTGTTTTTGTCCTTAGTCATATTTCTAGCTACCCTCTTAAATTTTTTTCTTTTTCTTTTTCTTTTTGGTCATTTTCTTGGAACATATGCTTTGAGTTTGTCTTAAATTTATGTAATTATGCTTTGAACTTCCTTAGAAACAAGTAAATAAATGAGGTTAACAAATGAAAGTTTAATTGTGCATCTGTGGTGTCCACATTTGATAATAAGAATAACAAAAGTAGTCTATAGATGCAACCTTCCTACACAACTTTGGCGGCATTTTGCAAGAGGGGCAATAGTGGGAAAAAGAACATCTAAGCATTATTTAAGATACATATTATTTTAGTTTAATTGTTTAAACAAGAAAAAGTCATGTATATATTATATGATATGGCAACTATTATGATATCTTGCATTACAACAACAACACATACACAGTATATCCCAACGACAGCAAAAGCTATCGTCAGGATATCGGGAAACAACCATCTGTCTTGTTGCAAAGCTTCCCACCCCCACCCCTACCCCCTACCCCCACCCCCGAAAAAAATTGTGTGAGCATGAACCGACGATGGTTGTTTTCGGTTTCTAAATGTGTGTATGTAGGTAACCACATTTTCTATTTTAGGTGTTGATTGCTCTTACTTTAGTCCTAAATGTTAAGAGTTCCTTCATGATCCAATTACATTTGCAGCTCCCAAAATAGAATATACGGCTGATTTTTTTTTTTATCTTTTGCTGGATTCATTTAATTTGGTAAAGCATTAACCAAACTTGTTTCTATCTGACTGATGAATAATCATGTTCATCCAAGGGATGTGTATAGTGCAAATAAAGATGTACCTCACTAGTCACTAGTCACTAGTTAAGGTATATAAATTTTAAAATTATATTCAATACACAACAACCATACCCAGTATATTACAACGACAGCAAAAGCTAATGCTAAGATCTAGGAAATGTGAGGGGCAGACAAATAATACCTCCATTCCGAGCGATAGAGAGTTTGCTTCTAGTGAGATGCGCAACGCTATATATACCTGCATAGATGATACAATAATAGAAATATGGTGTGATAGTATATTGTTCATTCTTCATTTTGAAATAAAGCTCAAAACTGCAAAAGCAAAAAAAAATAAATAAATGAAAAGGAAAACTATATGCTCCGTTGTTGACTTGTCGACAATCTCAAACTTTAAATATATAAAAAAAAGTTTGTATAGGTACAGTATTATATTTCATATATTTTTGGTGTACTATAATTATTGTATGTGTACTTGATATTTCGTCTGAACATGTCTCATGCTAGCGTTTAAAAGTGAAGGTCCAAGTATAACGACTTATACCTTTGCTAAAAAAAATGTATACATAGATACATACGTATGTATATACACACACGATGATTTTTAATACGATACTCTTGACATTATATTCTTTAATTATTTATCTAGCAACATATTTTTAAAAAATGTTTTTCACAGGCATAAATCGATTGGATGTAATGCACGCGCGATATAATTTTATAAGATAGGTTAAAAAAAGTACATTAAACAATTGGTTAGAAGATCGTTGTCAATACTCTTACATATATTACTCAATATTTGTGATTTCTGTTGTATTAATAAATTACAGTGCGGCAAAATTAATTCCTACCTTTAGAACTTCTGACACTACTTTATCTTTTATTCTTTTTCAAAAGCAAAATCCTTGAAGTTTCATTTATCAAACATAAGGAGTCAAATTTGGACAATCAAAACTCTCACTTCGACAAGGAGAATATATATATATATATATATATATATATATATATATATATATATATATATATATATATATCTGTGTGTGTGTAAAGATATGCATACACACATACTCACACACACACACACACATATATATATATACACACACACACATATGTAGACACACACACATAAGCTTTTCCGTTCTCAAAGAGGAGTGTTAAAGGAGAAAACAATTTGTGAGGTTATCCTTTGCTTGCACGCATTCATTGTTCAATGATGATTTTTTAAGTACCAACTATTGGATTATAAAATAAAACTTATAATAAAAACTAATATACATTCACTGAAAACGTACCTTATGAGCAATACTAGTCGTTAGTTAATAGACCCTCAAAATGTCACAATTCTTGAAAACAACTATTGGTTTTGCTTGTGTTTAATCAGAATTCAAGTCAAAAATATATTCCCAAAAAAAGTAAATAATATAAATGTATATATATGTGTGTGTATGCATATGTATGTATATATACACAGAACAGGCTGAAGAGTTACAAACTTGAACACATGCTATGGTTGCTCCTGCAGGCTGAAAATATCACACTTCTTGACATGTTGACCTTATGTAATGGCTTGTTGTGCATTTCAAAGTGGTTCCTTGATGTCATAATATCATGACATTGCAACCTTACACCTTTGCAACATCATGGTTCTACTTACCTCTTTAACGCCAAAGATCTTCATTCATATTCAACAACCTATCACTAACATTCAACATGAAGCAAAGCAGATGATGTAATGGGTAATAGAACAAACATCTTATGTACCATCAACACAAAACATCAAAAGGTTGAGGAAGTTGATGTTCAATTAGGTGAAACCACATGGTAGAGTGCATGATCATGATTTGAAGTTTTTGTATTAGTACTCAATTTGACATAGTAAGCAACATCTAACACTAGAATGAGGATACCTCAAACAAATGCTTCCAGAACATAGCTCAGTTGGTATTCGGATTAGGATTTATTCCAAGAGTTCAAGAGTTCGCATCCAGGGTACCGCACAGGTGGGTGTTCCACTGCTGCTAGGCCGAAGCCCTAGTTTCCGAAGGGACACCTTGTGTAGGTCACTGTGTGAATCTTCACATAAACTAGGAGGCCGCTGGACTCGTCATTTGTATTCTCCACCATGCTCCTTGATGATGGGATGGTGGGGGCCATTAGGATCAGGAAAGGGCTTTTGCTCCAACACACCTCAAACAAGAAGATAATAGCCTAATCTAAAACTAGTCATGAAATTGAAGTTCTAGAATCCCCCCACCCCCCACCCCCCAATTTTCCCAACAAGAAAGTAGAAAGCAGATTGCTCATCTACTGTCATTTGATAATAAACTCTACTAAAGATTGAAACTTCATAAACTATGTGCCAAGCGAGTAGTTCAAACCAATTAGAGGAAACAAAAACTAACCATGTAATCAAAATATAAAGCTCCTTGGGAATTCCAGAGACAAAAGACCTTTATTAGGCAGAAGAACAAAAACTAAAGAAGTTATGAAACTTCCAAATGCATTTCTATACTTGGGTTGCATAAATGCGTTCAAGAAAGAATTGATCACCATCTATGAAGACGAACTCCAGGCCTCAAATGCAATGTCGGGCTTCTAGGACAATTGTGGTATACCTTCTCATAGATAATGGTGTAATTGGAGCTGCTTATATTCCGGAAATAGCAAGATTTATCATCATGATAATTATAGACTTGTTGTGTACTTCCCACTCCATTCTGAACCAAATTGTCCTTCACAAACATAGTACCCTGTGCTGTCTGCAAATTTTTGAGAGAGCTCACTGACTTTCTAAAACCTGAAGCCTTAACCTTCTTTTCATTGAACCCTAATGTTACATTGGCAATAGAATCGAAGGAATGATTTCCATGATCTACATTATTAGAATACAAGGAAAAAGGAAACCTTTTTATGGATTTAAGGACATGAGTGGATAAAAATGGGGGCTTGAAATTGACTTTGTCATCAAACTCTATAGTTTGGTTTACAATCTGCATATTTCCTTCATTCCCCAAAACCATGACATTGCTATAACGGAATTCTTGAGTTGTCTTGGTAATGATAGTACCAAAAGACGATTTTACAGAACCTCTTGCAATTACAGACCTACTTACATTTGTAACAAATGTACCATTATATCCTGAGAAATTTGAGATCAGCAATGTCTTAAGAGGTGAAACATATGATTCTATCACCTTGGCTTCTGTCTTTTCACTCTTCATGTCCAACCAAAGATGCAAGTTTGCATTTACATACCATACATTCAAAGCATTTGTAACACTGAAACTGAATGTATGAGTCTTTCCATCCGAAAAGCTTCCAAGCAATGGAGTAATCTCAATGTCATATGAAGGTAGATTAAAGGAGCCAATTCCAGTAATAGGCCTCCACAATAAAGGATTAATACCCCCAGTAAAAACCACAGGGAAAGGCCAAACTGCCCCCACAATTACATCATCCAAACTAACAACCACCTCCCTAAAAGGCCCATGCCCTGGTGTCCCATCAAGTTTGTTAGCATCAATATACTCATCTGGAAAATTTGTGGACCAAAATTCATCATTCTCATGAAAAGAAACATAAACCTCTAGCACAGCCCTGTATACATTTTGTGGAATCTTGAATTCCTTCCTCCCCACATCAGTAGAATTCTGAATTTCAAACCACAACCCATCATTCAATGGCAAGTTTCTTGAAATTGGTAATATCAAATCTGCCCCAACATCAAAAGTATTCACGTGGGGAACACCATGGTTTTTCTCAGCAGGATAAAAATGAATGGTCACATTCACATGGTACACACCAGTATAAGTGCTATCAATTAAATTGCCAAGATAAATAGCAAGAGTCTGATTTGTCTGAAGCAAAGAAGAATACCTAGTAATGTCCTTCTCAACTGTCCAAACAATCCCATTAACTCTAGGTTCAGCAGTGCAACTCCTCAAAATCTCCACCCCACCAAGCCAAACTCCAAAAATCCTATCAAATTGCCTACCTTTGCTTGTGGCTTTCCATTCAAGAACAATTTTGTCAAAATCCTGAGAATAGCAATCAGTAGGAGGAGAAAATTGAGCAAGAACTGGAGCCTTTCCGTAAGTGTATCCAAAATCATGCTGCAAAAGCAAATATGAACAAGGTCGAGTCTTGGGTAAATTTATAGGCTTAGTCACTTCAAAATAAGTTGTGGGACTGATTTCTGAGGTGGGGTTTTGATTAGAAACGAGTTCTGACCGAAAAAGATTTGATTTTGTGTAGACATTTGCTGCGGAGAAGACTGATTGGTGGAATAGAAAAATAACGCAGAGCAAGAGGGGAAAGGGGAAGGGAAGAAGAGAGGAGGAAGCCATTGATTTTACTCCACTCCAGCCAAAAAGTTTGATTTCTGGGATTGGTAATGATTGATTTGTGGAAAACAAGATTGTCAGTTGGTAATATTTTAAGGAATGTGATGGATTTTTGTGGAAGAGTTTTTATGATTTTTAAATTGCTGTGTTGGAATCGTAGGAGTCAACAAAGAGAATCAGTGAGATACGAAATTTCAGGTGGTTCATTAAAACTTAGATTTGTTTATGTGTAAAGATTAATGCTAATCTGAACTGACTTTTGGGATATATACAAGTTAATATTCTAATATTTATGAGGAAAATAGATCTTTATAAGGAGAGGTCAAAAGTGAGTCAAAATATGAAGTCTCCAATCACGCGCCGCCACGTGTATATAAAGGGAAGAGGTTTAAAATTTTTTGGTTTTTTTAAAAAAAGTTTCTTGCACAAGTGGCGGCGCGTGATTAGAGAACTCATATTTTGCCTCACCTTTGACCTCTGCTGATATGTGTAAGATGTACAAAAAGTTTTTCATTATCAGTGGCAAGCTAACCTTCCTCCACAATATCAAATCTACATGTACGTATATAATCTAACAGATTAACTCGTTTTAATATATTATCATGAACATAATCTGGAGGCAATTTAGTATTCTAATATTTAGCCTTATACCCTTATCGTTACTCATGAACGGCCAATATGCTGGCTGAAGCTCAAGCTCTAAGAACCAGAAGACAGAATTATTGGTTTAAAAATTGCAACTAAAAGTTTATTTTATTTGGGTTATTCTTCCATCTTGTAACGTTTATTTTCTCACATTAAAATTATATATAGCAGTTTGTCATTCATACCTTATAGCATAAAGACAAACCTTTCCAGTACAAATGATATATAGTGCTTTATCATTCTTATCTTATAGTGTGGGGTTTGTTTCTCATAGCATAGTTGCTTATTCATGTATTTGTATGTAGTATATTATATACGTCATGTATCTACATATCACATGTACTATACAATGTATATAAAAAAGAACAATATTATCCTATCGTGGACTCTAAATTTTAACCGATCACAAAATGATGAAATAAAAAGTGTTAAAAATAAAATATCTTTTATTTGCCTTAAAAATCCTTTATATGCTTTTTTGGCCAGAACCAACATAAAGAATTCAAAATGATCATTATGACAAATATTAATTTAATCTTTTACCAATCATTTTTATATATACACACACATATACATATATTATATCTATATAAAGATTGATAAGAAATAAGCTAAAGCACACGTATTTTATGTTGGTTGAATGAATAAAGTTTGTTGTTTCATCGATCATGCATCAATCATATCACAGAGATTTTCCATCAAGCTATGGAACCTTATAAACAACTACATACGGGAGCTATAAGGTTTATAATATTTTAGACAACATCTCTACAGGTTCACAGTTCATGATACATAAATCTTTGGCCTAGATCTCTAAGTTTTAAAATATTCTAGACGTCTCTACATGTTCACAATTCATGATACATAAATTTTTGACTTAGATCTCTAAACAAAACTCTTTATTATTGCGAATAGATAAGCGTGCAAACCTATATAAATCTAGAAAACCTCACAAGCAAACGTGTGAATACTTCCTTATATGAGAAACCACAAATCAAACGCCAAAAACATGTTCGGACATAAATACCTCTAACGTCGAATATAACAAAAACATTTAGGCACTGTTATGTCCTTGATTGTGTATTTATTCAGACTTTGTCTTTTTGGTCTCTCTCACACATGACGCAAGCCGGAGAACTGTATTTTGTTGAAATTGAACCTAAAACCTTTCATCTTGAAGCCTCAACCTTAACCACTACGCTAAGACGTCATTGGCCTTTATCTGATATTGTTAATTGTTTTTTTAAATAAGAAACTATCACTAATTGTTAAAGGTATGAAACAGGGAAAAGAAAAAATGCTTAAAAAGAAACGGAAGTAGGGATGCAAAGTTTTGAAATTGAGTTTAACTCAGCTCGAACATTTAACGAGTCATGTTAACGTTCGAATCATTAACTTGTGATCATACGCGAACTTAGAATATATACGAAAATTACGTGTGATTTAATGTTATATTAGTATCTATATTTGATGCAAACAATAAATTAAAAACGATAACTGTCAATAATTGGAATAATAGCAGTTTTTCATGTAAAAAAACATTAATAATTCAATAATAACAATTAAACTAAATGTGTTTACATATATATGTACGAGTTTTATAAATAAAAAAACTACTTATTATATTGTTTGAAATAGATTTAAATTCTGCTTGACTCAACTTTTGAATCTGGTCAGAAATGGAGTTTGAAGTCGGAAGACTGTAGAAATATGGTATTATTCGGGATCAGAAGCACTCAGACCGGGAGTCTTTACATTTTTTTTTATCTTTATGCTAACCTTAATCCCTATTGTCCCAACGTTCCTCCTTACGATGTGATTCTTATCTACTGCTGCTACTTTGATTATCAATAATCAATCTTTACATTTGATTTTTTGATGGATCGCTATGATGAGCAAAGGCTGAGAGAGGAAGTGCTTTACCTTCATTCAATATGGCATAAAGGCCCCCAAAGACAGCATCAGTCCTGTTCAAATCCCCCAATTCATGAGATCTCAAACCCTCCTCAATTCAAGAGAGGAAAACACAAATCAAAGAAGAAAAGAGGCCAGGAGTATCAAGAAAGAGCAAGGAAAGAAAAATTCCGGCAAGAAAAAGCCTCAGTTTCCGTTAAAGAATGGCCTGTTCCTCCCAACTCAAATGCTTCTTCGGCAGCCACCTCCGGTTGGCCAACGGTGAGTTTAATGGGTAATTCAGAGACCCTTTTGCCTTCCCCTGAAGCAAAGGCTCTTTCTGCAGCCAACCAGTCCCAGAGTAAGGCTTTGAATTCAACAAAACAGTTTTTACTTAGTTCCGAAAGTGATGATGATGATGATGATGACGATGATGATGATGATGATGATGATGATGATGATGATGAGCATGAGGATATGGATGAAGACGATGATTTGGTGGAGCAAGACGATGGTAGCGATGAGTATATGTTTTTCTATAAATTGTTAATGGAGGATGGTGGATTGAAGGAATACTATTTGAAGAATTATCACAATGGGAAGTTCTTTTGTTTGGTGTGGTGCCATTGGGAAGAAGAATGCTTGGAAGAAATATAAGGATTGTGTGGCTCTTATTCAGCATTCAATTTCTGTAGCTAAGGCGATTAAAAGCGTGCTCATAGAGGTTATGGACAGGCCATTTGTAAGGTTTTTGGTTGGGAAATTGACAAGCTTCCTAGAATCATATCTAAACTTAGTGAAAAGATGAAAGAATCTTCAAATAAATCACGTGTGGGGGAGGGAGAGGCACAGGTAATTTTTGCTTCCTTGTAGTAGTAATGCCTAATCATAAAGCTTTCATTTCTCATTGTCAAGTTTTGCAGGGAAACAATGATGGTGAAATCAAGGATGATTCAAGTATTCTTGAAAGTAATGAAGCTTCAATGGGCATCAATCCAGGTGTGGACCTTCAATAAAAAGCTTCATATGATGCTTTTGCCAGATAACATTGAGTCTACACAGGAAGATCTTGAGAAGGAATCAGTTAATGCTGGAAATATGCCAAGTAACAGTGAATCAGTGATGTCAGAGGTTTCCCATATCTGTATATGATTTTTGTTTTTAGAGTTTGTTTCTGTTATTTGTAGAGCATACATTATTAACTTGTTTCTTTTGTTATGTCAAGCATCAAGTACTTGCTGCATTTGAAATCTCTAAACCAATTGAGGATTTTAGCTCAACTCCCACGACTATGGATGATAGAGAATCAGAGCAAGCTGATGACAAGGTTTAAATTATATTTACTATATCCTTGCATGTTGTATTTAATTTATTCATATAAATGGTTACTGCGTATATCACCATGTTTCATTCCATAACATACACAGTTGATTGTCACCGGGGTGTTAGGTATTTCATGTGATAGATTAATGTCGGCTGCTTCTATGTTGAGTTGATTTAGCCCTATGGTTGTGGAATAAGTAGAAATTCAAGTTTTTGCTAATTACATATATTTATTTCTAAAAGTTATTTTCTTTCAGATGACTAGTATTAGGCTGGTTTGTAATATTTGGTTGAGAAACATAGGCAATAAGAAGAATCTATATATAATTTTTTGTGGTCATAATCATCATTACTTTTATCAGATGACTAGTATCAGATGAAGAAAATACGCATTACTTTTATGTTTATGGTCTGAAATCAGATTCAGTAATTTTAGTCGAAAGTATCCATTAGTTTTAGTTGAAAGCATAAACTAGTATTTTTATGAGTCATCAGGAAACAACCTCTATATGTTCATCAGGAAACAACCTCTATATGTTTATAACACATGAGTATGCTTGCATACATCCGACCTCCTATACCCGCCATAGGCGGCAGTGAGATTATGGGGTAATGTCGTTGTTGGTATAAGTTATTATTACTTTTACTGCAATTAGGATCACAGGTAAGAGGTATAGGGACTTCACTTTGATCCCAGGTTCATACTCGGTGCCTTGAGTTTTAACAATGTCAACTTTCAATAATTTTTATCATTCTTCCATCCCGGCGATTACTTTTCGTAGCTCATGCTAGATCGATCCGCATAAATAAAATTTTCTTCTGTGTGCAGGTAACTTTGACAGATCCTCCTTTCATACTCGATGCTGCTTCTGATGGTCATGACCAACCGGTGCAAAGTGATCTTCCAAGCTGACTTTGTAAATATGTGGTAGCTTTGGAAACCAACTTTCCTTACACAGAGCTCCCAGGTGAATGGAGTACCTGGAATGAGTTGCCATTGTTGCTATGGCTGTATGAGACATCGAATGTAATTTTGTTGTGGAGGTATGACACATCTTGATGGAAATAAACACAGACGATTCTTATGATCGTATCGAAGTGTCTCCAATCAGATAATGAAATTGTAGTCTTGTAGAATTTTGCAGCTGTTTGTGCATAATTTTCCTTTTGGCTCTTCTGTTCAAATTAGTCTGTCGAATTACTCGACCGGAGAATAGGGGAGCCCATCTAGTTTTGTCTGACAAAAATATGGTAGGTACCAAAAATGGTTTTGCACTGAGATTTTGTTAAAGCTATGCAGTCTGATTTGCAGCACTTCCCATTGATTACAAATGAAAGGATCCATTCCTGCAGCACATATGACCCACCTCGAATACCCCCTCCCCAGGGCAGGGCACCTGAGCCTAGCCGCACCAGAGGTTCAAAACACCATCCGATCTGACATTGTACACATGCTTTAACATAATAAGAGGAGTTAATAAATGTTAAGGAAAGGCAGCGAGTGAACTCAAATTCGAAGTTTGAACCATACATGTCATGCCAGATGAAGATAACCAACTCTTTAGAGCAAAAGGTGAAATCCCTCACTCCGGGGGTCTCCACCGTTCCAGCCTCAAAAATCATGTGTGAATGATGCAAATCAGAAGCCCAATGGACTACTAGATTGAGTGAGATCTTACGCAGTGACTCACACAAGGTATTCCTGTAAACCAAGACTTCGGCTGGAACACACTGTGCGTGTCCCTGGAATCAAACTCTTGACCTCTTGTAGCAAATCTCAACCCGAATAACAAATGAACTATGCCCTGAGAGCATGATAACCAATTCTTTCAGTCCACAAAAACCTCAACACACTATGAAACTTACAACACTAATGTTAGTTAATAACACTTAATAACTTAGTCACACACGTGTACATTTTACGTTACAAAAAAAGTGTACATTTTACGTGCCTTACATATTTCCTAAACCAGAAGTTAATCTGGTATTCTTAAACAAAGGAAATGACTACAAATAAACTAAGATGAGAATAAATAACAGACGTTTCATGGATAGACGAAGCGACTAAGATGTTTACTCACACCCCAGTTTAGTACCAAAACTGGTTAGGCAAATAGCGAACGCCTGGAAAGCCGACAAAGGCTGCCTGAAATCCATGGTGAAAATATCATCCCCAACCTTGCCAAACTGTAGAAGAACTGCTTCTTCATCCCCTTTTCCACCTGGTTGACTTTGATCCACTGTTGCCACCAGCTGAAAGTTCTTCACTGAAGCTACGGTTACCCTACCATGGAAATTTAAGCACCAACATTGCAAATGCTGATGCCATCTTGGTGTTTTGTTTCTCAGAACACTATAGCCAAGTGCAGCAGAATGTTCATCCTTCTCCTTTAAATCATCCTTGAGATGGTCAATGACAGGTTCGGCTGTCCACGGGCACTTAATTGCGCATATCATTGTCCTGGGACCTCTTGATTTGAGGAGGTTAAATTTATAGGAAACTTCTCCAATTTCAAAATTGCTAGCTGGAACTTGAGGACTTATCTGCTTGCAAGCAAACCGGCGGCTAGCTCTGGAGCTTGATGGTTTTGCACTGCTATACGGTGGTTGGCTATCATAGATGGTAAAATTGGTCCCAAGGAAATCAGATCTGCAAAGACACTGTTGCTCAGAACCTTTTTGACACGTGCTCTCAACTGTTTGCTGGGCAACTCTATCCGCAAACAAAAGTGAAAAGGAATAATGATGAACAGAAATGCTGATAGTTCTCTGGGCAAATTACAGCAATGATTCAATCTCTAAGTTAATACAAACAAGTCACCAGAATTAATCTGAAAAAGGATTATTTTAAGAAGGTTTTGAAAATCACACGCTGAGTGCAAAAACCAGATGGTGGATGCAAACTGCTAATGTCGCTCCAGGCACACTATAGGAACATTTCAATCTTAAATTAAGACAAGTCAGCAAAATGGATCTGAAGGACAATATATATAAACACCTAATAAGAAGAGTTTTGAAGCTCAGGAGCATACGAACCTTAACTTTCCAACATATGCATTACTTCCTTGAGAAAAGTCATCAGCATCCAAAGAGATTATGTACTCTGTGTGAGTGCCATTCCTCGCCCTCCGAGCAGCTAGGAGAAACTTTCCCTTGTCTGTGAAAGCTATAGAAATCAAAAATAAGATGCTATTAGATGATAAACACCAAGTCTGGGGGAAAAAATACATAAAAAGGGATATGACAGCTGCTGATAACAAAATTGACTTCAAGTGGGACTGACTGGTAGATTTGAGCACATCAAAGTTAAACAGATCAAAAACTTCAGCTGTAGCTGCATAGCAACTAGGACACTTGGTAACACATTCAACCTAAAAAACAGTGCAGTTAACAGCAGAATCTGGCACATACAAAAAATACTGTAGTACAAAGAATGAGTTATTACCCTTGGTTAAAAGGAAAATTATTTGACAGAACGTCATCAACAAGAATTGTATTGCCTCATCCTTGCACCACTTAAATCAAAGTTGAGATAATATAAAAATGCAATTTTCTAACTCAGGAAAAAGTTCCAGCTCTTCAGAAACGTTTACTAGAGCAGTCAAAGGTTAGTGTAACAACACGATACTTTGACATTACTCCCACAACACTACTAAGATCTGGTAAAAACAATCTATGTTTCAGAAACGTGTGGTTTAATAATCAACTTAGCACATAGAAGAACAAAGGAGAGCTAGTATAAAACTAAATAAATCAAAATTCATAGATGTAGACTAGATAGTAGAAAAGCGCACGGCATCCCTGATAAATAAAGGTTCATGCACCACAAAATTATAGGATATCGGTGTATCTACCTCTAACAAGTTGATCAACTGAAGAATTAGATGTCCCACTAGTAAAGAAAGCATGAAGAAGAGCCAAAGGATCAATGTCAAACTGTATCTGTTGTAGCTATCTTTCTTAATCAAGTACCATAGCATATGTTACCAATCAAACGTGCTCTCTACAGCAAGGTAATATAAATAATTTCAAAGTTCCACTATGCTGATACATCCAACTCCTGAATTTCAAAAGACTAAAACTCAAATTAGACATTCCAAAAACAACTGAATTTCCAGGAAGTCTTTGCATCTACAGAACATTAGTTTAATAGAAAGTGGCTTACAAGGTGAAAGAGAAAGATAAAGGTAAAACTTTGCATTCTTCTTGTCGCGTTTGATGAGACACTGAGTAGGAAAGTCACGAGGTCCTGGCTGGAAAAACAATTATGAATTAGATGGACATAAACAGGCCAAACGACCAAAAAAAGAGAACAACGATTATTTAAGAAGCACTCAAGAGGAATCCAATCCTTCGAAATTCCAGCAAAAGCAACTATCTATAAAACCTAACGTCTCAAATGCAGAAGAGAATCTCTTTGAGAATTGAAATGAATACATAACGAATAACCATATATGCAAGTGTCACGAAAAAGACATGGTTTATAATGAATCAAACTACCCAAATCAAAGTATTCTAATGGATCAAACTACCCAAATCAAAGTATCCCAACCATTCTACTCCCTACCACAACAATTTTAAAAAATTGATATCTTCTAAGAAAAATATACACGTTTCCAATACCCTAATCAACCTTCTCTAAGATCCCAAAATTTAAGAGGTATCAATAAGTCAGAGAACAAACCCCAACTAGCAATAAAAGCTTAAAATCCAGGAAGGCTGCTAAATCAGAACCTGAAAGCAAAACAACGGAAACGCTAGTTTAACAGCAGTAAAAAAAAAAAAACACACACACACACACCATAGGTCAGCCATCCGAAACACACATACATCACAAAACTAATACAACCCCCTAGATCAGAAATTCACAGCCCGAAAAACAAATGAAGGGAAAAATCAACCTTTTTTAGGCAAGACGGCAAAGTGATCTTGGAATCATTACGATTAGAAGCCGACTTCACCACCTCTTTAGTAACAACTCTCCACTGCTTGCAAACACAAGCACAGGCCACAACACTTTGCCTGAGAGGCCAATACTCCCCGCTAACCTCAACTCGCCGTACAATCTCTTCCAATAGCTCCGGCAACATACTCGACCAAGGCGACCCCGCTTCATTCGTTCCGGTCGAATCATCCAGCTGCGCGTCGTCATTACCATCTCGGCCGTCCAAAATCCGCCGATCATTCCCGTAATTCAAATCATTATCTCCAATCTCGACATTTCTGAAGTCTTTCAACGATCTACATGAGAATGTGAAAGAACGATCTTTGATCCTTCGTGAGAGGAAATTTCTTCGCAGAGACATGGTGCGCGTAGAAGAAATTTTTTGGATGGTTTTGGAGAATGTAAAAATATGTCAACCTAAAAATTGTTGGAAAGGGATTTGATACTTAAATTATCCGAGTCACGATGGTCTTTAAGCTTTTTCAGCAAAGGGTATCTGTAGATGGCGGATATTTATTGGAAATTACTTAGATGCAAATCCTTTAAACATGTTTCCAACCCCAAAAAGCTTAGTAATATTATAAATCAGGTCGTTTAGTAGTTTTTTCGAAGGAAAGATCTTTATATTGATTATACTAAAGCAAATAAAGTTTAACAAATATGGAGGCTACACATATGCCCGACAGCCTGGCCTGAGTTCTCACAGCCGAGTAACCCAGTTGATTGGGTTATGAAGAATTTAGAATATGCATGAGGACGTGACACGCTAACATGGGAGTGGCGATATGTGTTCCACGAGACTGTATCGAGCATCTGGTATTGGAGGAACCAACTGGCTCATGGAAATATTGAGCAGCTACCACCGCCGAGTCAAGTGTTTAGGGAGACAACCAATCAAATAATGAAACAGGAGCTTGTAAATAGTTTTATGTATAGGCCTATACAAGCTACTAGTAGCTCTTTACAATACCACTGTTAGACCTTTGTATGTAAACGATTGTTTTTGAGTACAAATCAATAAAGTTCCTTTTCCCTAAATAAAAAAAAGGAAAAATTACCTTTACCTCCTCTGTGGTTTGGCTAATTTGCCAAAAATTTCCCCGTGTTTTGAAAATAGACCTTTACCTCCCTGTTGTTTGGGTTAATGTGGTTACCGGTCAATTTCGATTAAACCATAGGTGGTTTTGTTATACACGCGCCTAAAAAATGAGAATTCCGGCGAAGAAATGCAGATTGACCTTTAATATTTTACGGAAATACTATTTTGCCCTCCATTCTATCTTCCATAATACAACACAACTCTCCGTTGAAAAAGGAAACCTGGAGTAGCTACTGCTGTTTCTCTGCAAAATGGGAAGGGAAGGGAAGCTAGTAATTCTGGTAACAATCAAATGGGGAGACGCTTTGTTTGTGTTGTTGCGGAATTTTCAGGCGCACGTAGTGGCGATTTTTGTTCCTCGGATCTCGTCTTTTCCTTCAGGAAATGGTGAAGCGTGGATATAAATTGCATATCCTTGTTGCAATTCTTTTTTCCTTTTTATTTTTAAGGAAATTTGATTATTCTAATGTATGCACGTTGAATGTGTTTCTATGTGTGATGTTTCAGCTTAACTTTTGCTGTATGTTAAAAAAAATTCTAAATCATAGATAAGTAGGCTGCTTTGAATGTTTGAGAAGTGTATTCTTTGCTGCTTAATTTGGAGGTTTTATTACTCAACGCCAGCCTTGTGATTCTTAGTTTTTTCCGTTGAACGGCTATGAAGTGGTTGTGGATTTGAGTTTGAAAGTTTTGAGCTAAAATGAGCTGACTAGGATATTATGAACTCATTCAACTGGTAGCTTTTATATAATCCTTTTCCTTTTTTATTTTTATGTTAAGGTAGTGTTGTTTGTGTATGTGCTTCTGCGTGTTCTTTTTGTATTCACCCCTCTTTTTGTACATAACCTTGACTGGAATGAAAACAGAGGAATTTGTGGCGCACTCCGGGAATGTTTATTGTCTGAGGATTGGAAAAAAATGACGTGTCGCCAGTTTCTGACATGCAGGGATGATCACTTGATAAATCTTCGGTCCATAGGCAAGCAAGAGCATTCCTCTGCAGCTAATTTAGATCAACCCATACCTTCTTTCGTTCTTCCCATTGAAACTAATTTATGGGACTTAATCTGCAAGTGTGCAAAGGAAAAACGAGATTCTCCTGAAGTTCTTTCGACAACAACAATTTGTTGCTTGTAATAGTCTAAAGGTGCAATGTTTTCCCATATATTTATTTGCATTTTTTTAAATCACATAAGGACATTTCGGGAACAACAGATTTTACCCCTATGGTTTGGCCGGAGTTGGCCGAAAACCACTATAACCCAAACTAGAGGGGAGGTAAAGGTCTATTTTCAAAACACAGGGAAATTTTCGGCGAATTAGCCAAACCACAGGGGAGGTAAAGGTAATTATCCCTAAAAAAAAGCAAATAAAGTTTGTACATCAACTATATTAACATCACGACAATAAATCAAACTAGTGCATTCTCTATAACATCACTATCATTTAGTAGTTTTTTAATTAAAAGGTCTAAGACTAATGTTTACAATATGTTTAAATCCAAACTCATTTCGATATAAGAAACTGACAACATGATCTAAATATTTACACTACGGCTGTCAATATTCGAATCGACAACTTTACATACAGTTTATCATCTGAATAACACGACTGTCAGTATTCGAATCGACAACCTTAGTTACAGTCTATCATCTGAGTACTAGTTTAATACGTCTTAGAGGCTTGTTGAAAATTACTTGCGTTATGTTAGAGGGGGGGGGGGGGGGGGGGGTTGTTTTAATTTATTGTTATGAGTTATGACTGGTGGGGTTGCGGGAGTAGGTAAATTTAGTAGGTTTGAACGAACAAATGGTCCAATATACGGAATGTTCTTCATCTCAATAATAACGAGAAATGGTAACTTTTATATATTTTATAAAACGAGCATATGGGTTCATCAATAATTTATATTCTGAACTGTGGAAGTCGCAACATAAAAGATGTACTCTTTCACTTCCGAAATATTGGCTTAATTTAACCTTTTAATATAGTTTAAATAGTGAAAAATCAAAATAGACTTATAATTTACATTATATTAAAAATATAAAATGGACTTATATTGTCTCTTTGGTAATAAAAAATGCCTAGCTTTTCATCCTTTTACGATTTTATATGTGTGCATAAAAACTCATTCATAAAGCTGAAATGCTAATCAAAAAATGTGTTTTAAATGAACGGATTCTTCCTTTCAATGAAAAGATAAATAATAACTTATTGCATGGTTTATATAACTGCATCACGGTTCATCAAGAATTTATAATGTGAAACTCACAACATAAAAAATGTAATGTTTTGTCTCCTCAGTAACGAAAAAAATCCTTAAATCATTTCATCCTTTTTAGGGTTCTACAAGTTCGGGTGTACATAGGCTCATGCTATAGCTAGAACATAAATCGAGAAATGTATTTTAATTAAACATATTCACAAGGCATATACGCAGATAGATGATCCAAATATATGATCTACTTTATCATATCAACTCTTAAGGGAGAAAACTTACCAAGGAATATAAAATGTTTTGAACCACAAGCTTCAAAGGTAGTCGACGATTAGTGAAAGAAAAATGTATATATGTATTACATATTTTACAGCGTATCTTGTTATTTTTACATTATAATTACACTAAAATTATATGATTCATGTTACATGTGTGGGTGTAGGTCCGGAAATCAAGGAAGCGTATTTAACGTTGGTAAGGATAAATCTCCAGGTCCGGATGGATATTACTCTTATTTCTTCGTCACTTCGTAGAACATTATAGGACCTCTAGTGGTAGAGGCAATCTTGGAATTCTTTCAAAATGGACGACTCCTGAAACAATTGAATCATGCCCTAATTGCTTTAATACCCAAATCAACAATGTCACTAGGATAAAGGACTACAGATCTATATCCTGTTGTAACGTCATATACAAAGCAATCTCCAAAATCTTAGCCAACAGACTCGCCTCGGTTATGACTGAATTTATGGACCAAGCCCAATCCGGTTTCTTGAATGGTAGATCAATGATGGAAAACATCTTCTTTGTTCAAGAGCTAATAAGGGAGTATGGAAGGAAACGAACATCACCGAAGTGTATAATGAAAGTAGATATTAGGAAGGCATTTGATTCGATAAGCTGGGATTTTCTTAAGTCAGTGTTCATTGGATTGGACTTTCCTCCCTTATTCACTGATTGGGTTATGGAGTGTGTCACCATGACTTCATATTCAATCTCGATCAATGGTAATATTCACGGCTTCTTTAAAGATAGACAATGATTGCGTCAATTTGACCTTCTTTCTCCATTCCTCTTCGTGATAGGCATGGAATACCTATCCCAGCTATTCAGACACACATATTCAGATCATGACTTCGGCTTCCATCCAAAATGCAAGGAACAGAACATCACACACCTCTATTTTGCAGACGACCTTATCATCTTTTGTAAAGGAGATTCCACCTCGTTGGAAAAAGTTATGGACAAGGTCACTAAGTTTGGACAGTGCTCTGGCTTACTTGCTAACTTGAACAAGTCACACTTCTTCGCCGCGGGAGTACAAGATAGAGAAAGGCTGCAGTCTATCACGGATTTTTCATATGGAACAATGCCCTCTAGATATCTCGGTATTCCCATTGTAGGATAAAAATTGCAGTCCACACATTACACGCCATTCTTAAGGAAATTGCTTGAAAAATCAACATATAGAATAACCTACCGTTGAGCTATGCTGGAAAGTTGGAACTAATCAAATCAGTTGTGCAAGGAATCCAACTGCTTTTTGTTGAGTGTCCTTCCTCTGCCAGCTAATGTCTTGGATCAGGTTAACCGTATGTGCCTACACTTCTCGTGGGGGAAAATTCTTCAGGACAACACAGGAAAGTCTGAGTCTCGTGGAAAAACATATGCAAGCTAAAGAATGAGGGGGGATTGGGTGTCCTGAGCTGAAAAGACAATGCGCTGTTATCAAAACATCTGTGGATATCCATAATAAGAAAGATACACTTTGGGTTAAATGGATGTCACACAGATACAAGCTTGATGTCAACCTTTGGACTAAGCAGACTCATAAGTCGGATTCCCCCTTTTTGAAAAAACTGCTTTACATTAGGACAAGATCACAAACACAGAAGAGTCTGTAGGTAGTGACATTGAGCTTATGACTAAATGAGTCAAGAATGAAAATTTTTGTCCAGCCATGGCGTATGAGCATTTTCGTAAAAAATCCCATAAAATACATTGGTCAAAAGTTTGTCTGGGATAATACAATCACGCCTAAGCATACCTTTATCCTCTGGCTAGCAAGCATTGGAAAACTGGCAACCAAAGTCAATCTGCCATTTGTTCAGGATAAGAAATGTACCTTGTGTGAATTAGAGCCAGAAAACATCAATCACTTGATGTTTAGATGCACACAAACCAAGCAAGTCTGGAAGAGAGTTAGTGAATGGTTAGATCTTCCACTCAGTCTTCATACACTCACACGTGTCCTTGCATGGTCTAACTCTCGGCTAAAAGGCAAGACATTGAGAATCAGGACCATTAGGGCAACTGTTGCATCTACCGTGTATCATGGCAATGGAGGAACAAAAAAATGTTTGACAGCATTACTCTATCCCCAAAAGATATCACACATCGAATCTTCAAGCATGCATATAGAGTAATGTGTAAGACATTCCCGCATTTGACGCATCACTACATTGCATTCATGTAAGAGACATTTCTGTGTTTCAAGTTCAACAAGCTACTAGACATGACTTATCTTTGACAATCTTTATATGTGATTAAGACATACGCATTGTCATACATCAGTAATATTTATGCTCTGTTTGAACTTGCAACAGACGCCATATGTCCTATTTCCTCTCCTTTTTGACTAAGTAATGAGGGCATGCCATTTGCGCTTAATTGCACATTCTATTATCATTTTGCTCTTTATACTTAGAATGCGATGGTTAGTATTTGATCAATGCAGGATGCCTTCATGCTGGATTACGCACTGGATTCTTCTAGCCGTAATCCAATGCTACTTTGATATTCCATGCGAATTTGCAATACTTAGACATATACGTTTTACGCTAAGTAACTCCCAGTTATTGGTATGTTACATATCGGACTCTAGGTATTTGCGAAGTATTCCTCTTGTGTTTTTTGGTTTTCACTTGTACATCTAGCTCGATGTATTGTATGTAGGCCATTATTACGTGTTATGATAGATCAACTCCATGATGTATGGTATGGATGTTTTGTACGGTATGCATCTCATAGATGCTCTGATTTTGCCACGATTGATTTGATCGTATGTTCTCTGGGTTTATGATATTTACATTTTTTCTAAAAAAATAATTGTACGATACTGACAATTAGAGCGATGACTACTCTAAACTTACTCTACTTGATTATCCCACTTGATTTAAACGATCAGATAAAATTTTGGAGCAAAAGTCCATACCGTGACCAGGGCTCTCACTACTCAAACTCCAAAGAGCATTGTGGAGGATTCGAATCAAGAGATCAGCGGTCTCCTAAGTTAGGTGATGACTTATGCAGTGATCCGCATAATTTATCCCCCCAATAAACTAGTCCTTCGACGTAGCAGCAGTGGAACACACACTGTGCGTGTTCCTGTAATCGAACTATTGACTTCTTAGAGCAAATTCGAATACGAGTACCAATTGAACTATGCCCTATCGGAGTTTGAGAAAATCTTACACTAAAACTAAATGAACTCGGTGTGTGGGATGAGGGAGCGAGGGGCGGTGTACATTTGGCTTCAACCTCCATGAGTTAGATATGATCTGTTGTCTCTATAATAGTACTATATTTCTGTCTCTTAACATAACTCGAACTCGATTGTTTTTATTTTATTTTTTGTTTATATATATCAAAGCAAACCATGTTAAAAGACAAGATTGACAGCAGTGGTCTGGGAACAGCAGATCCCATATGCCATGAACTATGCATATAAAATGTTACGTGATGTTTATTAAACGTTACACTATATATATTAACGTCATGCTATAGTTGTTAAGATATATTTTATTTTAACTTTTGATTTCCAATGACATTTGTTTAGTGTTACAATTTCAGTGGGAAAAGAAATTTCAGTCCATTTCGCCCTACAATTTCAGTGGGAAAAGAAATTTGTGATCAAACAAGAAGTTTGACTTGGTAGTTTTGTTTTGATTTTGTTTTGTTCTTTTTTTTTTTGAAACGTTTGACTTGGTAGTTTGGTGAGCTCCAAAGCAAAAGGCACGATCGAGATCCTCTGACCCCTCAGCCCCTCATCCCCTTTAGGATCGTCTGCCACGTGGCACACAGGGGCTGGTGAAGCTGGGTGGAGGTCAGCCTCACCACCCCATGTGTGTCACGTGTCGCTGGGTCATTTAATATACTTTTAAAGGGGGAGGCAAACCTACGTGTTCAACATACTAAGATTACTTCTGGATTTCGGCAATAAAAGAATACTCCATCCGTTTCCAAAAAAAAAAAAAATCGCCTTAGTCAACGACGTGACTCAGTCAAACTTTTTGATGCAGAGCAGCAAACCACGATAGGTCCCTGCCAGAACAGCAGCAGCACAGGCAAGTGAAAAGTTATTAATCAAAAACAAAAAAATATCTCCAAAAACCAGAAAAAGAACTCCCAGCATTAATCTTTTTAGGATAAAACTATACTGCGAGTCTCACACTTTAGGTTAAACCCTGTCAAATCACGTTTAATCATATGGAACCAAAATTGTAAGAAAACAAATTCTGTGGCTTTGCCTTCTTAGAGAAAGCAATAGGAACCGAAAAATCTAATAGAACAATATATCTTATTCTTGTCACTTGTAACAACAGTTGATCAGAGTGTCTCAACTATGTTTGATTAATCACAACATGAATAATTATCTAAGAAATAGAATCAGAAGCAACAACCTATTAGCACTTTTAATTTGAAAAGTACAAAAACACTGTAGCCTCAAAGAGCTAATACAATCTCACATCACCTAATCTTCTAGAGCACTCACAGGATATGAGCAGGAAAAAAAAAATTAAGGGAAAGTTTAAGCTCTAAATGTGACTGAAAAGACTAGTCCATGTTTTTCATTTAGGGACATTGCAGCAATAAAATAGGCACTTTCTCAGTTTTGAGGGTAGTCCTTGACTAAATTGCATGCCAAGAGATACAGCTCATTTGAATTACCAAGCTCCATGGCTGCTGTCAAATGTACCAGCTGCTCTTCACATGAAAAGGATCCTTTTCCAACAGACTAAATCACATCATTGGGCAAACAAGCAGGGAAAAACAATTCAGTAAGGAGGTTATGTACATTTTTTTTTTTTGGGTAATTAAGGAGGTTATGCACATATACAAATAATAAAGAATCTCTGTCTTAGGAGAGCAACAAATTTATTTAGTGTACGCAAGAAAGATTTTTGTGATGACTTCTTATCAGACTCTTCCTGTTCTAGCTCTTGAAATCTGACCTCCACAACATTTAGGACAGTAAATGAACCAAGCCGTTCGGTTTTTCGACTCGTTTGGCTCGGGGTCGAGTTCGAGCTCGGCTCAGATAAAAGGTTAATGAACAGAGTTTGAACATTTTTTTCTGTTCGAACTCGGTAAGTGACACCGTTCGTTTAAGGTGTTCGGCTCGTTAATGTTGTTCGTGAGTTAAACGAACCAAGCTTGAACAATTAAATATGTTCATTTAAATAAACGAACAAGCTCGGCTCATTAGCTAAGTTAAATGAACCAAGCTTGAACAACACAATACTCGGCTCGTTCGACTCGTTTACAGAACTAACAACATTTTCTTTATCATTCTGCAAAAGGTTCAACAATTAAATGCAATACCCTTGTGAATCTATAATAACTGAACTTCTAAGCATTGGCCATTCTCCAGCTTCCAGCAGTTTATATCACCTTACCAAAATAGAGGTATTCAAACGAGAATAAATTTACTGGGGGAGCCTGATTACCTTCTTTACCAAACAAGTGTAGAGTGAACAAAATTCAACCATCTTCAGCACCAAAATGCAATGATCAAAGTAGACTTGCCTCTCCAATTAAACAGCACAATACTGAAAATTATACTTTCTTTCTTTACGTTCTAAAAGTATGCATATCAATCAAGACGTGTATGGAGCTGAACAATGATAATGTCAAATTATGATAATCCAATTCGACTTTTATAGTTATGCTTAACAGCAACAGATTGATGTAATGGGTGCTCCTCTTCCAAATAATTCAGCATATGGTTTTCTAAAGAAGTTCCAATGTTGCTATAGTGAGACATGGACGCAAGCAAAAACTATCATACCATCAAACGAGTGTACGATGTGCAAGCTCAAGATGGTACAAGGTTGATACTACAACAACAACATTACCTCATTGTCTTAGAAGCTATAGCGGGGTATGGGGAGGTCGGATGTACGCAACCATACTCATGTGTTAGAAACACACAGAGGTTGTTTCCCAATGATCCATAATGAAAATTGCGTCAAGCTGTGTTGATCAACTGCTACTTCACAGTATAAGAAGCGCATCTAATTTAGTGAGTCATTTTGGTTTATTCCATCATATTCCAAAATCAAGGAAGAGTGTGTCCTTGACTCCATTGAAAATGGAAATGATACAAGGTAGATAAATCCATTCAAATGATTGAGGTATGGAGGCAGGAATCTGAATATCAAACAAGCTGATGATACACAGCATATCAACTTGCGTTCATACGTTTCAAGAACCTATTCCAAAGCAAACAAGAGACACCTCACCAAAAGCAGACACCTTGTTGGAGAATTAAAGTTTGGGCTTTGGCCCTTTAAGAAGGTTGCAAAACTTGGTTGAAACAATCACCTCATAAGTAATCTCACGGGATTGTAAGCCGTGCAGAGAATACTTCAGAAAACACTTACTGAACAGCTCAAAAGAAAATGAATATCAATAGGAGTTCTTCAAAGACATAGACGCATACCTCATAACAAAGTGGATCAGCCTTGACAGCAGCATTGTACCTTTAGGATAAATAATAAAAGAATACTTAAACTTTTTGGCTTAGACGTGTGAAAAGCCAGCAGATTGTCATCATGAGAGAAAAAACAGGGCAGAACTAGTGAAAAATAATCAATCAAACAGTGTTGCTGCTCTGTAGAAAATCAGAGAAATTTAGAAAGATACCACTTTTCTAATCACAAAAAATCAAAAAGTAACTTACCATAACCGAGCCTGTGCACGATTTTCCAGTGCTTCGTATGTCTTGCCTCTCAAGAAGCAAATTGCAGAAGAAATCTGTCAGGACAAGTAGACACAACATGAAGAGAACATTAGCACAATAAGGGTTTGTCTGTACTCAAGTCAAGTAACAGCAAAAGAAGCGTGACTCTTCTATTTGAATTATAGTTATAAACCTTCGTCATTTTGTGGTTTATATTGCTACTTCAATTTATAATTTATAGTTATAAAGTGGATGTCTTTTGGTATTTCTAAAAAGCAAAGGCTTGTTGCATTCTTAATACCCTATTAACGTTACGGGTTAAAAAATTTTAAATCACATACTTAATTTGGTTCTGATTGCACAAGTTAGCCTTAAGTTTAAATTGAGTTTGAGCCGACTCGAATTTCATCCAAAATCCGCAGACCAAGTTTGGGCTTGACTTTTGTTAGTTTTGTAGAATCGAGTTTGAGTCATGAGTCTCATGATTTATTGTGAGCTAAGTTTGAACCTACCAAAACTCGGTTCATAGAGCCCAATTGACAGCACTATATCTATGTTTTATGGTTCCAATTAGAATTGCATACTTTTACAGGGAAGATAAAAAATGGATTTGAATAGAAATGGAGAAGATGAGGTGAAACATGATTAACTTCAAAATGTTTGACATTTATTCAGCATTAAAAGAACAGAGAGTACAGCACAGTGGTATATTAGAATATATGTCATTATTGTAATTAGATATGATTGTATATGGTAGATATATTAGAATATGGTGGATATGGTAGAGAATATGGTGGATATGGTAGGATATTCAATATGTAATTATGGTAAATATTTTGTAGCTTGATTGTAGGGATAGAATGATAGATGATATAGTCAATCTTGAAAAAACATTTTTCGATAAGGAAATATCATTACGTGATTGCACGTTTTCTTCATGGTATCAGAGCCATAACATTTCTCTCACCACCACCGCCGTCGTCGTTGTCCTTCCGGCGAAACCATGGCTGTCGCCAACGTGTCCGGCGCCACCACTACTACTGCCACCATACCTCTCACCACCACCGATCCCAAATCCGCATATTATTTGCATCCTTCTGACCATCCTGGTCTTCTCTTTGTTACTCAACCGTTGGGAGAGAATGGCGAGAACTATTTTGTTTGGAAGAAGTCATTTGTCAATGCTTTGCGATCTAAGAACAAAGCTGGCTTCGTCGACGGCACTATCCAACGTCCGGATATTGCCTCTGCCAACTGTTCCGTTTGGCAGCAATGTAATGCACTAGTGTTGGCGTGGTTGTCTAATGCACTTGTGAAGGAACTCCAAGGGACTGCTGCGCATGCAGAGTCCGCCCGGGAGGTGTGGCTTGACTTGGAAGAACGTTTCACACAAGGTGTTGATGCTCGTGTGTATGAACTACGTCGTGCCATAGCCTCACTTCGTCAGGACAAGAGCACAGTGTCCGTGTACTATGGCCGTCTCAAGGCTCTCTGGGGAGAGCTTCAATGTTTCGATGAAATTCCCGTTTGCAGCTGTGGGATGTGCACGTGTGGGATGTCTAAAGCAATAGAAAAGATTCGTGAGAAAGAAATGGTCTTTGATTTTCTCATGGGTCTTGACGAAATTTTTGGTACGGTACGCTCTCATATTTTGAGTATTGATCCTCTTCCCTCTCTTGGTCGTGCATATGCAATTGTGGCGCAGGAAGAGAAGCAACGAACTGTGGCTCAAAGTCTTGTGCCATGGTTCGATGCAGCGGTGCTAGCCACCTGGCAGGCACCACAGGACGGCCGACCGTCCAAGTTCAAGGAAAGGGGGAGCCGCCACGGTGCCAGCATTGTGGTAAAATTGGTCACCTACGTGAGTCCTGTTTTGATTTAATTGGTTATCCTGCTGATTGGAATCGTAGTCGTCGGAGTAAAGTTTCTGTAGGTTCCGGATCATCTCCAACTGTGGCGAAAGGAATGGCAGCCTCTGCTGCCTCCGATGCTCAGGCCGCACCACCCACATTCGCCGGCCTCACTCTTGCTCAACAACATCAGTTGGCGCAATTTATTGATCAACTGAATGGAGGTAATTTTGGCCCCTCTTTGGCGCCACCAACGAAGCAGGATACGAGTATTGTCTCTTTTTCTCTTGATTCACGGTTTGGTTGGATATTGGACAGTGGCGCTAATGCACACATTGTCAATGATTTGTCCCTATTTACATCTATCACTACTGATAAGTTGACTGCAACTGTTCAAATTCCGAATGGTGCGCATGTAGCGGTCCGCGCGGTTGGGATCGTCCGATTATCAAACACCTTGGTTCTTATGGTGTCTTGGGTGTTCCAGAATTTGCGTTTGATCTCATTTTTGTCAGTAGATTGGTGAAAGATTCGAATTGTACACTGACATTCGGTTCTAACTTTTGTGCTTTGCAGGAGATACCCTCGAGGAAGCTGATTGGAGTGGGTAAGCAGCGTGATGGCCTCTACCATCTCATAAACTATTCGGCCATTGCAGCGCCTGCAGTGACCCAATCCTCTACATCTCTTTGGCATGGTCGCATGGGTCATCTCCCTGTGTCTAAATTTCGTTTCATTCCGTCCATTTTATTTACAAATAAAGATGTTCTATGTGATGCTTGTAACCGAGCTAAGCAAACTCTTTTATCTTTTCCTGTCAGCACTAGCATTACTAGTCATGTTTTTGAGTTGATACATTGTGATATTTGGGGGCCGTATAAAACGCCTAGCCTTTCTGGGGCACGTTATTTCCTAACAATTGTTGATGACTACAGTCGTAGTACTTGGGTGTATTTGATGCAATCTAAATCTGATACTTGTCGTTTTCTGTTGCATTTTTTGCGTTGGGCACATACTCAATTTGGTCATCCGGTACAAAGAGTTCGCAGTGATAATGGGTTAGAATTTACTAGTCATGACATTCGTACTTATTTTACTGAACATGGCATTGATGCGCAGACTTCTTGCGTTCACACACCTCAACAAAATGGTGTGGTTGAAAGCAAACATCGACACCTCTTAGAAGTTGCCCGTGCTCTTTGTTTCCATGCAAATTTGCCTGTGTCATTTTGGGGGGAATGTATATTGACTGCTGTATATCTCATTAATCGCATGCCTACTATATCTCTTCAAAATAAGACACCATATGAACTTCTACTTGGTCGTGTGCCTTCTTATGATCATCTTCGTGTCTTTGGTTGTCTCTACTATGGGTATATTTATCATGGTACTCGAGACAAATTTGCTCCGCACTCTGCGCCTGGCGTATTTCTTGGGTATCCTCATACACAAAAGGGTTACAAAATCTTTGATCTTTCAAGTCGTCAAATCTATGTTAGCCGTGATGTTACATTTTATGAGGATATCTTTCCGTTTTCTGTGTCTACTCACAATGTTCCTATCGCAGAATCTGTTCCCGTTCATTCCCCTTCGGCTGACTAGGATGTCGCCACCCCAGCCGAGCCCGACGAATGCACCCCAGCCGCGCCTTCGCCTTCGCTGGGTGCTCCTGAGGGAATTCCGCCGACGGCACCACCCTCGCCGTCGGCACCTTCTTTGTCGTCACCTACCGTGCTACCTCCAACTCGTAGCACGCGCTCCCGTCAGTTATCTCGTCGTCTTACGGATTTTGATATTGGTTTGGGCCCGTCTCTCGTGCCATCCGAGGCTTCCGCCGCTCCCACAGTGAACTCCACGGTATTTCTCTTATCTAGTTATCTTTCATACGCTCAGTTATCGCCGTTTTAATATGGTTTGATTGTGGCTATCACTGATGGCGATGAGCCAGTTTCCTTTAAGCAGACAGTTAAACATGCTCATTGGCGTGAAGCAATGCAGCGTGAAATTGCCGCACTGGAGGCCAATGATACTTGGACAGTTGTTCCTCTTCCTCCAGGTAAACGCACCATTGACTCTAAATGGATTTATAAAGTCAAGTATCACCCTGATGGTTCTGTTGAGCGCTACAAGGCTCGTTTAGTGGCGCGTGGTTATACACAAGTTGAGGGTATTGACTTTCATGAAACGTTCGCTCCTGTGGCTAAGTTAGTCACAGTTCGGTGTCTTTTGGCTATTGTTGTTGCGCGAGGTTGGCACATTCACCAGCTAGATGTTAACAATGCTTTCTTGCATGGTGATCTTACTGAGGATGTATATATGCGCATTCCGCCTGGTTTTACTCATAAGGGGGAGAACTGTGTCTTCAAATTACAAAAGTCTCTATATGGTTTGAAACAGGCTTCACGAAATTGGTATGCCAAGTTTACTTCCTCTTTACTTGCACTTGGTTATACTCAGTCTAATGCGGATCCGTCTCTGTTTCTTTTGACCACATCATCTTCCATGGTTGTTGTTTTGATTTATGTTGATGATGTTATTGTTGCTGGTAATGTTCTTTCTCGTATTGAGGCTCTCAAATCTTATCTTGATCACAAGTTTAAGATCAAGAACCTGGGTTCTCTTAAATATTTTCTTGGCATCGAAGTTGCTCGTTCGTCTACTGGCATGGTCTTAAATCAGCACAAGTATGTTCTCGACATCCTGACAGAATGCGGCATGCTTGGGAGTCGCCCAGCCGCCGCGCCCATGGATCAAAAAGGGCAGTTTTCTGATACTGATCTCCTTTTAGATGATCCTGCCTTTTATCGTCGCATTGTTGGTCGTTTACTCTACCTCACTGTTACACGTCCTGACATCTGTTTTGCGGTTAACACGCTTAGTCAGTTTATGCATGCCCCGCGCAAATGTCATTTAGATGCTGTGTTCTATTTACTTCGTTATCTTAAACGTGCTCCAGGCCAAGGTTTATTTTTTCCTACTCAGTCTCAGTTACATCTACATGCTTATTGTGATGCTGATTGGGCTGGATGCCCTATTACGCGTCGTTCTACCTCTGGTTATATGGTTTTTCTTGGTGATGCTCTTATATCTTGGCGCTCCAAGAAACAGCCCGTTGTCTCTAGGTCTTCTGCTGAAGCTGAGTATCGTGCCATGGCACATGCTACTAGTGAAATTGTTTGGCTACGACAGCTTTTGACTGATCTCGGTTTTTGCTCCACGCGGCCGGTTCCCCTGCGTTGTGATAATCAAGCCGCCTTGCACATTGTGGCTAATCCTGTTTTTCATGAGCGCACTAAACATATCGAGATCGACTGCCATTTTGTTCGTCAGCACTACACCGCCGGTCTCATTTGTCCCAACAAAGTGCCCGGGACGCACCAATTAGCTGATGGGTTCACTAAACCTCTTGGATCCGACCTCTTTCGGCGTTTTTGCAGCAAGTTGGGCATGCTCGACATCCATGCGCCAACTTGAGGGGGAGTATTAGAATATATGTCATTATTGTAATTAGATATGATTGTATATGGTAGATATGTTAGAATATGGTGGATATGGTAGAGAATATGGTGGATATGGTAGGATATTCAATATGTAATTATGGTAAATATTTTGTAGCTTGATTGTAGGGATAGAATGATAGATGATATAGTCAATCTTGTAAAAACATTTTTCGATAAGGAAATATCATTACGTGATTGCACGTTTTCTTCAATATAACTCCTCCCACCCAACCACAAGAAACTCATGTACTGTTTCAAGACATAGTCCAGTTGGTACTCGAGTTAGAATTTGCTCCAAAAAGTCAAGAGTTTGATTCCAAAGACGCGCACAGTATGAGTGTTCTTCTGCTGCTAGGCCGAAGGCCTGGTTTATGGGAGGACACCTTGTGTGAATCACTACGTAAGATCTCACCCAACCTAGGAGGCCGCTGTGCTTCTGATTTACATCCTCCACACATGTTTCTTGGAGCTGGGGCGGTAGGGGCTCCCGAGTGAAGGATTTCACCTTTTGCTCCAAGTTGTTTATGCAGGTACATGTATCATATTATTAAGACACACTAACACATCATATCCCTATTATTGTGTCATTTATGCATATACATATAGAGCCAAGGGTCTCACTGGAAGCAAACTCTCTATCCTTGGAGTAAAGGTGTTGTTTGCCTGTTGCATACCCTTTCCAGACCCTAGCAATTATTTTTGTTGTCGTTAGCATATACTGTGTATGATTGATGAGGATGATGACTAAGTTGAAGTCGTACATGTGTCCACTTTAGGGTTCAAGAAGACAATTCAAAAAACATGTGGATCCACAAGTAATTCGCCTTGGGTGTGGGTTGGTAGTCACCTTTTGATTGAAGAAAGATATTAAACCCAGAAAATAGAGGAGATGATCTCATCTCTATGCTCGTATTTTGGTGTGAAGCGTGAAAGCCATTTTTTCCACCCTTCAAAATTTTGCGATTTTTGGTCTCGAATCTAGATGGCAAATTTGACATTTTATTGTAGTGTTTGCCATTTTTGTTTGTTTAGAGTTGTTATTCATATGGATTTATTAGAAAAATATATATACATTAGTTATAGAAGGATGAGGTAACATTACATATTCTACTAAGATTTTAGATACATGTAAATATGTTTTTATGTATGTCCAAATTTCAATATTGTATCATAGCCATTTATATTTCTCATAGACTCCATGGTGACTGTTTATTGTCATTATTTTTCACCTGAATATAGAAATTCGTATCTGGTTAATAATTAAAAGTGGACTCTAAATATGTGTATGTCTGCTCACATTGTCCCAAAAAGACGAGTTTTGAGAATCGTGGTTGATTTGAAAGATAAAATAAATGGTTATAGTATGATATAAACATCTTCAAGCCTAAGTTTTAATATGGTCTTCTAGTTAATATTTGTTAGCTGTATAGCAATTAAGCATTAATATAAGCTTTCCCTAAATCGAAGTAGTCTAGTAAGTATATCAGTGTTCAGTTCTTAAGCTGGAAATGTCTTTTCTATTCTAAAACTCTTACACATGGCAGTTGATGCGTCTAATCCAAATTGATGGGTTTATCTTTAGTCATTAAGAGTTAAACTAATGATGTGCAACCATAAACACAAATAGAAATATCCAGGATTATATCCACCCAAAGCCATCTAACGCTTTAGTGGGAGGAGATATGATCTCCTAACTCCCACTTTTCTCACTTCCTTTGTAACCGCACGACACATGACAGCAACCAAGCAACCAAGAATATTGTGGAACTGGGTACAATAATAATGAGGACCGCCTTCCTTTCTTTGTTGGTTATGTTTTTGTTTTCCCCGCGTCACTCACTAATCATTATCCATTAAAATATTGGGAGTAAAAGGTTCTATTCTTAATCTGGTGCCTTCACGTAGAGGTATAAATGAACCAAACCGTTCGATTGTTCAACTCGTTTGGCTCGAGCTCGAATTCGGGCTCGGCTCAGATAAAAGGTCAATGAACAGAGCTTAAACACATTTTTTCTGTTCAAACTCGGTAAATGGCACCGCTCGTTTAAAGTGTTCAGCTCGTTAATATTGTTCATGAGTTAAACGAACCAAGCTAGAACAATTAAATATGTTCGTTTAAATAAATAAACAAGCTCGGCTCGTTCACTAAATTAAATAAACTGAGCTTGAACAACACAATGCCCGACTCGTTCGGCTAGTTTACAGCCCTACTTCCAAGATGTAGAAATCAATTTAATCTACAGCCCTTAGACAAAAGGAATAGTGTATGGTGTCGTCTAAAAGGAATATGAACTAAAACATGTTTTAACAAAGTCCAAAGATGACACTAAAAAGTAAAACCTGAGACTCCTATGCTACGACCATCACGACTGAAACTCGTGCTATTGATAACAATATATTACTTCTTTTGTCCAAAAAATAAAAAATATTTTTATCGTTGACTTTTAAACATATTATGAATTTATACTTTATTGAGAAGCTTTACACTCTATTAAAAAGTCAACCGTGACTATTTTTGAGACGGATAAAATACATTGGTAGCTACGTTTTGGGAATACATCCGCTAAAATCTTATTACTCTCTTCTTACTATTTTACAAGTCTTTAATTCTTACTATTTTAGAATGTCTTAAAATATAAATCTATTTACTTTAAATGGTAAAAGAAATGGTATAAATTACCAGGTTGTCTTTATTAAATACACAACTTTTAAAAACAAACAACTTATTTATAATACCCATATAAGAAAACTTAATGTTTGAACCAAATTTTTTTTTAAAAAAAAAAACTACGTATCATTTTGAAATAGACTTTACTTTGAAATTATCACAGAGTATTATTTTTGGAGGTGCCTTAGTTTCCTTCAAACCTTCCTAACCCTCAAACCCTTTTACTGGACTTTTCATTGTATCAAAGCAGTCTAACAAGTTTACATGTTTTTTGATCTACTTGCATTTCAATAGTTATAGACGAATGGTTGCTAAAGAGAAAGTGTATTACAATGCTACAACAACATTACCCAATTAACTTAGAGGCTCTCGCCTATTGCGGGTATATAGGGTTGGATGTACGCAACCATATCCATGTGTTAGAAACACACAGATGTTGTTTTCCGATGATCCAGAACGAAAATTGCATCAAGCTGTGTCACTCGATCAACTGTTACTTCACAATATAATAAACGCAACCAATTTAGTTAGTCATTTTGCTTTATTCTATTATATTTCAAAGTTAAGGAAGAGTGTGTCATTGACTCCATTGGAAAGTGATATGACAATACTATTGTATTAATATCATTTTTTGATTTTTGGTTTATATGTTAGCTCGTATGAGGCGTTGTGCAGCATGCCATGTGCTATCACAAGGTCAAATGTTGTGTTTGTCATTTCTATGAGACTTCAGTTTTAACCTATGCGATTCAAACCTGGTTCCGACAACAAAAAGTTCATGAGCCAAAAGCTTTTTGCCGTCGATCTCGTTGTCCATTAATGTGGGATCTTTAGTTTAGAACTCTTCTTCTACAGAGCGGCTAAGCCAAATGACATCAACATAGCAAGCTGTAAACAGACCAAAGAAAAATACCCCTCAGCCGGCAGCTTGATTTTTTGTTTCGAACCCTAGAATTTGAAGATTTTAAACATATATATATGATTGTTTGTCTGTACCTCACCTCCTCATACTCTAACAATAGGTTTTTGTGTCGTTGAGATATACTAGATATGGCTGTTGTTCTTGTATTATATAACTTAACAGAAGATGTTACGATGTTGGCTTGTTTTGATATTAATATTGTTGCAGTAAGTTCACAAATAGAAAGACGTGTTGAGTATATAAATCAAAACTTGTTCTTCTCCCGGATAGATTAACCTGTTAGTATGTTTTTTTCCCGAGTTAAGAACACACTCTTCTTTGATTTTGGAATAGGATGGAATAAAGCAAAATGACTCAATAAATTGGCTACGCTTATTACATTGTGAAGTAGCAGTTGATCGACGCGCAATTTTCATTATGTATCATCGGGAAATAACTTCTGTGTATTTATAACCCATGAGTATGGTTACGTACATCCGACCTCCCATACCATGCCTATAAAACAATGAGTTAATGTTGTTGTTGTATGTTTTTTTTTTTCATAATACGTATATATATAATTAAAGTCCGACACAAATCCTTGACCTAGCCGGCCACCTTAATCAGCACGCTAGTGCTTTTTGGAATCATTGCTGCTACACCCACACATTACCTATAAATGCATGTCAAATTTCCATATATATTCTCAATCTACTCTTGAATTCTAAATGCACTGATTGCATTATATCTTTTTCTTTGATTTATATTTTTAGTTATGGCTTCCACAATGTACATGGATTACTGCAAAACAAGACCGTTCATCTTTATTCTTGTTTTTGTCTGTTTAACGCAATCCTCAGCAGCAAGGAAATTCATGGGCATTGAGAAGAGTGGGGACCCGGACAATTTGGTGCTCAGTGCTCTTCCTAAGGGATCTGTTCTATCTTCTACCACCCCTAGTGCCAAAGGCCATGGACTACTTAATGAGAAACAGTTCAATCTTGTTGCCGACAGCAATTCAGGGTCTGTCCCTAGCCCTGGAGTCGGTCATTGATCAAATTTTGTTAGATTCTTGAAGCAATAACTTCTTTTTTACTATGGTCTTCATATACGCGCGTGCGCGCACGCACATATATATATATATATGGTCTTGATATGCGCGCGCACATAGATATATGCTGGAGTATGATTTACTCTCTCTTGCCGGTTGTTGTGGTAGGCTTGGTGATGTATTGCTGATACAACTTTATTCTATTTATCAATTATACATTTTTATTCATACTGGTGTTAAGTTATTGTTGATCGATGTACTATGTTTTGGAAAAATCATGTTATATGAGAATAATGGCCTATTTGGTGGAACATACATATATGCACAACCAGAAAGGGGTGAAAGAATCTTCTGTGCATAACGTATTTTCTCATGTGTACTTCTCTTTTTTTTTCCTTTTCTTTTTCTTTTCTCGGGAGGAATAGGTATACCTTTAGTCTATCCTGTTGTACTCATGTTAGCAAGGGAAAAAGGAAATCTCAAAACATTGTAATTAGCATGTCATACTCAACTTATAGATTTTTACTAGTAAACGTTTTCCTTTTTGACACTCCTTAAGCCCAATCATCAAAATGATTTGCATATATCCAAAACAGGTGATATAAAAGTATACACAACATTTACACAAGAAATTTTTTTCTTAGAAAGGTTACACAAATGTTAAATTAAGTTCAATTAATTAAAAGATTTAAAAGTTATGTATTTGTTAATTTTTCTTTGCCTTCTGATTGTAATTATAACTTGAGTCATTTGCCGGAACCAAAAAAGAAAGCTGCTTTCAGTGCAGTTCTACGCTCACTAATTAATCTTGTGCAGGAACAAAGGCAAACATTTCAAACCGAAAGAAGAGACTCGTCCTGGATCTTCTTTCGGAGAACATCACTGAATTTAATCATTCACGTGATTTCTTGTGTTTAATTTTGCCATTTTTTTTTAAAAAAAGAAAATCACTCAATGGCTATACTTTATTTGTAGGTTATTTTGTCAATAGAAGTTATCCATTATGGTCATCTTATATTTCCTATGAAAGAGGCCGGTCTTAGGACAGAGGATAATGTTGATGATTTGTAACTTCGAGGTCACAGATTCGAGATGTAGAAATAGCATTTTGTACAAAATGTAAGACAAAACTGCGTACATCAAATCACAAAACGATCTGGTCTCTTTCCGACCGCTGCGCAAACGCGGAAGTCTAATATAACGGGAACAGTATTTTGTATTTCCTATAAAAACAAAAACAAATCAAAATAAACAAATATAAATTAGGGTTTGAGAAAAAAGTTGGTCTCCATTCCCTCTTCCGAATGCGTGTGCAAACTAGCCCTCGGGGGGGGGGGGGGACCAGCTTTATGTCCCGTGAGAGAAGCTTGCGTACGAGACTTAGATTAAGAATATTATATGTGTTTATTGTTGCTTGATAGACCATAATTAAATCGTTTGTTAGTCAACAACGGTCAACGGTTCAACTCCAGTAACTCAGCATTCAAAGTACTGCAGTTCAGCAGTTCAGCGTCCAAGTATGGCTGTTCAGCCTCAGTGGTACCTCAGCAAAGCATCATGACGCCTTTATGACATTGAAAAATATGCCAAGGTTTGCACCTCGGCATCAACTTCAGTTTATGTCTAAATGCTGCACTTCAGACCACTTCATATAGGCAATGCCTGGTCATACACTTCGGCAAGGCCTAATCATGCATTTCAGCGGAGTTCAGCTGTGTACCACAGCAAGTCATGCACTTCAGCAGAGTTCAGCTGTGTACCACAGCAAATGAACCAAGTGCGATATTACTTCGTGGGACCCTTAGACAGAGGTACAATTCAAATATAGTGACTACAACTGGTTATTCTTCCTGAACACGCCAAAGTCACAACAGCCGGTCTACTAGTTATATCTACCAGGCTGGCCTATTAGCCACATCAATTAGACTACTGATCACATTAGCAGACCTACAGCGTCCTAGGCTTTCTGTCCCAAGCAAGCGTCCTCTCCACAATCCACTATCACGGGATTAAAGCGGGAAAAAAGGTCTATAAAGGTAAGCCAACCAAGACAAAGAAAGGGACCAAGATCTGAATCCAGAATTCAAACATTCATACTTATACACGTTTCTCCTCGGCACATACTGTGAGAAATTCCTAACTCACCCTTTACATTATAATCTCAGTGAGATATGACCCAAACTGACTTAAGCGTCGGATGGTTTTTCCCGGGGCCAACCCCCGGGGACCTCTAACCTGTGCTTCCATGTGCAGGATATTTGGCACTATTCCAGCTACAACCATTTCAATTCCAGTTAACAATTCTTCAAGTTAACTGACGGAGCTATTTTGAGGTCGTCTAGACCCTTGGTGAAGATCCATCTTCATCATTTGGCGCTAGAAGGAGGGCCCCTTGGTCCCTTAACCCAGAAAACAATTACTCAAAGCTTTTCTAACGATTACTCAGAGCTTTTTGAATTACCTTAGGAAGCTATTGAGAGAAAGATGAGTAAAAAAGATAGTCAAGGGTCCAAGCAACCTATGACATCCAGGAGGAGCCAAAGGTCTTCTCAGCAACAGGCTGATCAATGCTCTACGGAGCCGGGAGAATCCCCAACTCCCACCATCTCCTTCACATATGAAGAGCACATGCGAGCCATTCGCTATGTGGCTCAGAACCTAGAGGTCTTCCAAGCTGTAGTGAGGGAGATGAAGGGGAAGGCCTCTGCAGCAAACTCCAGTGGGTCCTGTTCCCGTAACTCTCACCCACTGGAACACATGGAGTATTCTCCTACTCGGCCTGGTTACTGTCACAAGCGTCAGGCTGAGTTTATGGCCGAGGCGAGACGGCCAGAACAAAAGTCTAGCCACCAGAGCTTAAAATATAATCAAAAAGTTTCCCTGCCTTTCAAACATGGCAGAAAAGTTGCCAATAAAGGCAAAGTACCGTTACAGGAAAGGTGCTCTGTCAAGATTCGGTTACGAGGCCGAGGAAAGAAAAGGAACTCCCTACTAGTTTCACAAGCCCATATCCTTTCCTACACGACGAAAAAATCTCTGGTAAAAGAGCCCCAGCACCTCGCTGGACCAATCCACAAAAGAAACCACCGACTGTACTGCCTTTATCATCATGATATTGGGCATGATACAGAAGATTGTAGGCAGCTCGGACAAGAGATTGGGCATCTTATTAAGCTGGGTCACCTGCAATGTTTTTATATTCTGAGGTCTAGGCTCCACAACAGGCAAGACTTTGGTAAACCCTCTCCAGATGAGAGTTGTAAACCTAGGTCTCATCAAGGTTTTCTAAGTGATGAGGACTCAGATCCTGATGAGAGGGAGACACGGGTTTCTGAGCATATAAGGTTGACATAACGGCAACAGTTCCTAATTCAATCGAATCATGGTTTATCTCTTCTTGTGCTCATCTGGTATCTTCTGGTTCAGCCTTATGTTATCAAGGGATCAGTTTCTTATATTCAACTGGATATTCTTATTTGGCATTCAGCCAGGAAAAGTTAAGTCACCTTATGATGCATGGAGCAATAATTTATGCCTATCTATCACCCACAACGAAAGTGGGGGCATATATATCTTTACCCCAGCAGGTCTGGGAGGTTGAGCAGGTCTCAACATTATCTTTACCCCAGCAGGCCTGGGAGGTTGAGCATGTCTCAACAGGATGAAACAGGTTTCCTGATATTCTTACCCCAGCAAGTCTGGGAGGTTGAGCAGGTCTCAACATTATCTTTACCCCAGCAGGTCTGGGAGGTTGAGCAGGTCTCAACAGGATGGGACAGGTTTCCCGATATTCTTACCCCAGTAGGTCCAGGAGGTTGAGCAGGTCTCAACATTATCTTTACCCCAGCAGGTCTGGGAGGTTGAGCAGGTCTCAACATTATCTTTACCCGAGCAGGTCTGGGAGGTTGAGCAAGTCTCAACAGGATGTGACAGGTTTCCTGATATTCTTACCCCAGCAGGTCTGGGAGGTTGAGCAGGTCTCAACATTATCTTTACCCCAGCAGATATGGGAGGTTGAGCAGGTCTCAACATTATCTTTACCCCAGCAGGTCTGGGAGGTTGAGCAGGTCTCAACATTATTTTTTACCCCAGCAGGTCTGGGAGGTTGAGTAGGTCTCAACATTGTCTTTACCCCAGCAAGTCTGGGAGGTTGAGCAAGTCTCAACAATATTTTCACCTCAGCATGTGGCGCCCCGCACCCCGGCCCCACCGGAGTCGGTGCACCCGCTGGAGTCGATGCACCCGCCGTACTTCACTAAGGAGAGTACTAGGCGTCGTCTCATACGTGTCATGATCCATGATATAATGCATGGATTTTTGTGCTTACACGTAGATAAATAAGCGAAACCGTGGCAGAATTTAAAACTTCAAAATAAAACATCCATACGATCATTCATAGTTTACATCCCAGATTAAAAGTATCGAAAGTCACAAAAGCAAGTGTTTTCCATTCCAAATACATAATCAGTCATCAATCATAGCTGGCCGGTCATGCCTCCTAGGTCTGTCCATCCTCTACTGTACTCACGGATACGGAACCCTAGGTTCGTCATCGATCCACTCTACTTTGTCATCTGCAACCTCTGGGGGAAAAATAAGGGTGAGTGGCAACGTCACCAGCAAGTATACTATACTAATCAGGGATTAAATGGAAAGTGCGAACAAGAATCGAACCCCCAAAAGTTTTGGTTTAGAAGCATACCTGTCCTTTGTCAGATCCTCGATATATATCATCACTTAATAAAGCAAGATCATTTCTTAAATAAGAGTTTGTTACTTAGAACTGAATATGACATCAAAGGACTGCAATTTATATTAGTGAATAGCATAATAAGGGTCATTACATAAGGTCTATGAGCTCATCATAAATTTGGACATCATGTGTTCCTTCATGAATGCAGCTTGCATGCGTATGTATGTGTAATGCGTCGAGATGAAAATAAAATATGATCTTTTCATGCTTTTCTTCAAATCATCATCGTTGTAAAACAATAGAGTGTTCAGATCTATGTCCCGGATCTGAGACGGTACGCCATCTCTTCTTGTCGAGTCTATTATGTCTGGGCCCGCACGGCCTCTTGTTTCTCTTCGTCGGATCTACTATATCCGGACCCGCACGGCCTCTTATTTCTCTTCGTCGGGTCTACTATATCCGGACCCGCACAGCCTCTTATCAGATCACTTAACCTTGATCTGGTGGGTTCATACTGGCCAAGTTCATACTCACACACGGTACCGGTGGGGAATCATTCTTTTCAAAAATCATCTTTTGAAAATGCTTTTCATATTTCTTCCTCATAAAAATCATGTCATGAACCATGTATGTAACGATGATGCAATGCATGTCATGTAATAGGCAAACCATGGTCTAATGCGTGGCATAAACGAATAAATACGTCTCGTCGTCATGCTAGAAATTTCCAGCTCAGTAACGTCAACTTCTCTTTAGTTATTTCCTATTAAGATACACATTCTAGGCCAATTGGTTCGCACGTACTCTTTTATAAATGTCATAAGTGATTGCCATGCAAGTTTTAAGGAATTGCGATGTCGATAAGGGAATCGTTTGTTCTTTTTAATAAAGCGGATACAATTTGAATTCTGGAATGACCAATTTTACTATAAAATTTATTGTGACCAATCCTTTAATCCTTTTTCGGAAATTCCAACTCTCCAGCTTAATAATCTCATTGGACTAGCATCCTACCAAAATTTGGCCCAAATGCGTTTTTCTAAGGTTCAATTTCAGATCATGCAACATGATACACAAATTCTGTCAATCCAGCGCATTTCAGTCTGACTCATTTTACTAGAAAATTCATTAAAAATAAACCATAACTCATTTTGACAAAATTCCAACTTTCACCTTTACTTTATTCACAGGGTTAGTTTCTTACCGAAAATTAGTTAATTTGCGTACCTCTAAGGTCTATTTCCAGGCTACTAAACACGTTACTCGAATTCTGTCCAGTACAACATTTTTAGCAGGACCAGTCTCACTAGGAAATTAATTAAAATAAACCGTGGCTCCTTTTAATGAAATTTCAACTCTCACATCTCATACACATATGAGACTAGTAACCTAGCGAAATCCAACAGATTTGGAATTTCTTAAGGCCCCCTTTTTGATCTCACAAAACAGCCCAAGTTTCTGTCCAATTCCAGAAATTTTTCTAGTGGTCATATGTTCTTCCTAAGTGTCCTTATCTTTCATTTTTGACACGAACACCTAGTATACAAATATAGTGTATACGCACCCCTCCATCAACAGTCCCATGTCGGTGCATGCAAGAAAATAAGGAATCTAAGAGCATGTTATGCGCAACACACCCCAAAACCATAGACTTATCTCCATTTCCTACTAAGTTAGCATGTCCATTCGAAAAATCACTCTTATTCCCCTTCACCCCTCCCACCGTGAGCTCTCCTTGGAGAAAAGAAAGAATCTTTAACTTGTTTATCTTAGTTTAACACATAATGAGACATATAACGCCAAAAGATTTCACCTTTGAAACAAGATTTCACCCCTATACTACAAATGACTATGGCTGAAAGTTTTGGCCTTCAACTTAGCATAATACAACCAAGATTAAATCTTAAGTATATCTAGTCATTCATGTACACACTTTCACATTCAAGCCTCAAAGAGTATAGTGTACTTGCCTTTGAAGTCCTTGGATTTTGCTCGAGTTGGTTGACACAAGAAGCATTTCCCCATTTCTTTTCCTATCACACACGGCATAGGGCTTTTGTTAGCCATACTTTAGATTATATGATATATCCTAGGAGAGAATGAAGGGTTTACCATTTGCATTTTGAATGAATTGAGGATGATCCACCTTTGCTAAGGCGTACTCCTTCTTCTATCGTCTTGAGGCCTCCTCCTAGTGCTGTGATAGTCACGGTTTTTACCAAAGAAAAAGGAGGCTTGGTGATCTTCAACTTCTAAGATGCATTTTATTAACAACCATAGAGGGTAACCTTACCTAGACAAGTCTTGAGAGGGAATGATCTTTAGTCCTCTCTTGCTTCATCCGAATTCTTTTGGGAGGAGGGGAAATGTTTGAGAGTTATTTGAAAGAGCCTTAATGATAGAGAATTAAGGAGGCTTGTTTAATAAAGGGGTATTATGCTTCTTCTTGGGAAAAAGAATGCAGTTGGCAGCTGCATTTGGGAGGGGAAGAGGAAAAGGCTTCTAATACAAGAACTCTTTATTTCCCAACTATCATTCCCCTTAAGATTCTTTACAAAGTGTTGGTTAATTACTCCTAAGCTTGATGGCCGAAACTAGCACCGTATTCTTCATGTGTATATATCTTCCTTAATAGCACACCCTATGTATTCAGCTCCTATCCCATTCATTAAATGTTCTCTCATAAATCCTTTAAGTAGCATCACTTTTTGTATGTATAACCGGTATATATATATATATATATATATATATATATATATATATATATCCTCCTAAGTATATTCCATCTAATTCCCCTTAATTCTTATCTGTAGGTGTGTGGCTATATATATATATATATATATATATATATATATATATATATATATATATTTATTTATATAGATTCTTTCGTATATATATGTGCATATTTATATACACACGCACCCATGCATATATATTTATATTTCTTCTTCTTTTTGAAATAATTCATAAACCTGAAAATATTCTTTATTTCCTATATTACTAAGTGTACGCGCATACACACATATAATATATACTCCTTTAAAAATTATTCTATCATCGTTCGTATATGCCTTGAGTCGTATATGGATATACACATATACCACTATGCATACTCACGTACTATTCCTAATCTGTCCATGACCGGGACCTTATCATTGCAGTCTTAATACTTGAACATAGACGTAAGCTTAGGTTTTTAAAACTTACTAAGTGTCAAGAAATTCTTAAAGTGACATGTTTTCTATATGGTCCTTTAGGTATAAGTTTCATCGTGTTGTAGTCTTCTAGAGCCATCTACTTCATGGTAGCTCCCTCCTTATACGATACACGTACCCATTTTCGTACCTCCCAAAACACATATGCATATATCCAATACCTACTTCACGTGTGATGTCACTTATTCTCTTCTACTACATCTTAAGGGTTTGTATCACAATTCTGTTGATTCTGCCTTCAAACGTTACTCATCGTCTATATTAAGGATGAATGAAATGGGTTCCTGATTTATTATGGCTTAATTAGGCCCATTTGTAGTGTATTTGTATTTCTAGACGTATGCCCCTATCGTTATGTGTATGGGCATGTTATAATCCGACTTCTCATAATTGCCAACATAATACTTCCTCTATTAGTTCTTTAACACTCATACAAAAATTTTAACCTACCTTCTTGTTTTATGTTTATACTTGGGGTATGCAACTCACTTTAGGTTCTTCATAATCATAGGTAATCCGGTGATGTCTTCCTTTCGAGGTCCCATTATCTTGTCGTGCTTCACTCCTTACCCCAATTGTTGTACTAGTTTTGAGCAGGGTACAACATAGCAGGTCTGAGTGGTTGAGCAGGTCTCAACAGCGGGATAAATTCCCCATATTTTCACCTCAGCAGGTCTGAGAGGTTGAGCAGGTCTCAACAGCGGGATAAGTTCCCTATATTTTCACCTCAGCGGGTCTAAGAGGTTGAGCAGGTCTCAACAGCGTCTGAGAGGTCAGCGGGATAAGTTCCCTATATTTTCACCTCAGCAGGTCTGAGAGGTTGAGCAGGTCTCAACAATGCGATAAGTTTCCTATATTTTCACCTCAGCAGGTTTGAGAGGTTGAGCAGATCTCAACAGCAGAATAAGTTCCCTATATCTTCACCTCAGCCGGACTGAAAGATTCAGCAAGTCTCAGCAAAGAGACAAGTTTATCTATATTCTAACTCAGCAAAGCTGAAAGGGTTGATCAGGAAGGGGATAAAGGTTTCCCACATCTTAAAATTCATCAAGGCGCAGCAGAGTTGAAGAGCTAAGGATAAAAGCTAAGGCTCAGTACTTATGCAGAGAGTCAACATACAAAAGATGCTCTTCTAGTAAAGCTGAAGACAAATACCTGCAAACTATCAAAATAGAGCAAGTAAAGTTTCTTAAGCTGAAGACAAATACTTGCAAACTATCAGTATAGAGCAAGTTGAAGACGAATATTTGCATAAAGCGAATAAAACTTCGTAGTGTTGAAGAAAAATACTTGCAAACTATCAGTATAGAGAAAGTTGAAGACAAATATTTCCATAAAGCGAATAAAACTTCACATGCTAAAGACGAAGACAGTCAAGGAAGCTAAAAGAAGCCGAAGAGCAAAAATTAGGAAAAATGGATTTTCATTAAAATACGAAATCTATTACAACTACAACTATCTACAGGAAAAATCCTATTCTACTCTACCTCTCCTTCATTTTCTCTAAAGATCAACCCCGCTGTGGAACTAAGCATTTTGGTTTTCAAGTACAGCTTCAGTCTTAGGACTATGGAGGTCCGCAAGCTCAGAATGCTCCTAATCTAGATCTGGATAGACTTCTTGGCAAGCATTAATCGCATAAATCCCTCTTCTTCCAGTGAAGCAAGAAACAATTGCGATTACATTCTTCGTGGCATGGTAGTAGTGAAATAAACTCTGGCAAAGTTGGTCAACCACTTAAAAAAGCAAGCCTTAGCATAAATAAAGCTCAGGAAAGGACTATGTTGGATCTGATTCGACGCTAGTGCAACAAATCAAGAGTATTCAAGCACTGCAATTCCAACAGTACAGCAAAGTGAATCCGTTGCTGGAAAGGGATATGTTGAAGGAGAATCCCTATCAAGAAATGGCAGGGGAGCTAAGGCGGAGGATATGGCAGTAACCGAAGAAGGTCCGCCAGTAAGGCGTAACCTCCTTGAAGGACGATAGTCCCCATCGGAATAAAATTTTTCGTGAAAGGACTGAACCTCACGGTCACCCTCCAGATCCTCTGGGTAAGAGGGAGTATACATGTTTTGGGAATGTTTACAGAAAAATGAAGGGTTGGAGTTGTAGGATCTGCAAGGCACCACTAGAAGAGGGGGGGTTGAATAGTGGGTGCGGAAAATGTGGTTTTTAAAATTGTTTTAAACCAAAAACTCAACTTCTGAAAACAGTTTCTGTTTTCAGGACCAGTTTTAAAACGTTTTAAAAACTAGGTTGTAGGTCTTCAAAAATTCTGAAATTTGGAGAGAACTTAGACTCAGATGTTATTAGTGTCTTCTAAAAATTTCAGATTAAATTCAACCTCTAACCCTTTGAAAAAGTGTTGGTGGTCAGATTGCACGAATCTGCCAGAAACGGTAGACTGTTTTGAAAATTTTATTCCTATTTGTTCTTAACTCCAATTGCTCTGAAATTTTAACCACTAACCCCTTATATGTTGTATTTAAATGGGTTGAAACAGTTTTGAAAAATTCCTTCGGAAAGTTAGTCAAATACACTCAAAGTCTCAACCTTTACAAGCCTGAAAATCAGACTGCACTAGTCTCTGAACTTTGGATGTTTGATCGACTTATACTTATCCAAAAGGGTTGAAACTTATGCCAAATTAACCCTAAGACGTGTGCCTATGTTTCTGGAAATTTTCGTAATTTTTGAAAATCGTTTACTATTTTTACGAACGTAAACAAAAAGAGTAATCAGTGCTGAAATAGAATATAAGTGCAGAAAGTAAATGACATCGAGAATTTTATACTGGTTCGGTTATAAACAACCTACTCCAGTCTTCAAGGAACACCTTCTTTGGTTCACACTAGTCACACAACACAAATACTCCTTACCACAGGGTTGATGGAGTTACACACCAACTCCAATCCTTTACAAACATTGTACGATGAATACAATTCACACGAACACCACCACCTAGCAAGATTGGAGATTGATCACACCTTGATCAATCTTTTACAAAGATATAGAGTATGTGGTGGTATATCACAAGCCTATTCAAGAATAAGAATATAAGTACAATAGGCTTTCAAGAAGAAGAATGAAAGAGAGTGTAGAAGAATAAAGTTAGAACACTTTTGATCTTTCAATTTGCAACACTTGTTCTTGTTTTGCTCTTCTTCCTTCTTTTTAATCACATTGTGGCCGCCCCCACTAGTGCTCTCCCCTCTTGAAAATTGTCTTCTAAGTCCTTGGGAGAATGTGTAGCATCATTGTGACATGATCTTGCTTACTTGGCACCTTCTCATTGGATGATCATTTAACCTTTGATTACTTGGCACTTCATGATTGGTTGAATGTTGTCATCATTTGATGCCTTGGAAAATCTGAATATTTCACTAAAAACATGTGCCAAAAACCATCATAAAATAATTTCCATAATCCACAAGATTGTCACATAAAGTTAGCAAGATAATTTTCTCACAAAAAGGGGAAAAAATTCGGCCATTAAGACTAGTTAACATGCTGAAATTTCAGCATGTGATACATGGCTTCGTAATTCAAATTATTTCCAATTTTCTTTGATTTTTATTTTTAAAATAAATCATCAATTAGTAGCAAATATTCTTATCAAATTTGAAATGAAATTTGGACATCAATGTGGCCATAAAATCGGCCAAGTTACATTCCACACATGCTGAAAAATTTCAGCATGTGTGATATTCCAGATATCATACTTTATGGCTTTGTATCCTATTCAAATTCCTTCCATTTCTTCTTCCAATTAACCACATAATTCAAGACACAAAATATATGCTTTTTAATCAGAAAATTCGGCCAGCTATATCTTCCCATCCTGAAACTTTCAGCATGTGTTTCAAACGAGACAAAGTTTGAAACCTTACCATTTGTAGCTTCTTTCTTTAAATCACCAACATTGTATGATTGATTCTTGACCAATCAATATGCCGACAAGGCTCCACATATGCTCCATCTCAGCTGTAGGTGGCGTGTATACATGTATAGCATGTGCTGAATTTTATTTTTGCTAACTTTGTAAAATAGTGCACATTTAATAGTACACACATGTTATATTTCAATCAGCCTTTAATTTAATTTTCTAGAACACTTTAAGATGCATGACATATATAAAAAGTGTCTAGATACATGTCGTATGATGTGCCAAAAATGTTCCATGTGTTGTGTACGTAGAAAACTGAATTTTTGATATTTATCGATTACCCGATTTTTCTCTAATTAAATTCCAACTTTTTGCACATGTTATATATATTATGTTACACATAATATATATAATATAAACTTTAATTCTCAGCACTTGACTGGACTAAGGTGGCGCCGTTAACATGTGACAAAATTGAAGTTGGAATCTCCACAATTTGGCCTTAATATGGGGTGATTTGTGTGTGGCAACATGGAATGATTTTATGGCTGGAAATAACATCATAGCCACGAAATTTATAAGTATTTTTAAAGTGTAGGGGCTGGCCATCTATTTATGGTAAGTACGTGACACGTTCGCGAAGTTTCGGTATTCGCCCGATACGACAATTTTCGGTTTAGAACCTTTTAACGTGTCGTATTTAATTTGTCATCACCATGACTTATATCATTTGATATAAGACCTGAATATACTCATAAATATGAGTTAAGTATGATGGTGTGACGTTAACGTATGCGTAAGATATATAACGTGTCGGTAGTACGTTAGAATGCATGTGTATGTGCCTTTTCAAAAATTCTGAATATATATATATATATATATATATATATATATATATTTATATATATGTGTATGGCCGTGTATAATAAGTAAGGAGAGGAGGAGGAGACTTTCCTTTCTTAGCCTTGTTGCCTTTGTGTCTTGTTCAAATGTAGCTTCCTTTAATGAACTACTTAGTTTAATTAACTAAATACTTCACTTAATGAACTAGTTTAGTTCATTAATGATGGCACCTGAAAATAGTATAAACACAACAAATGTTTGCCATATGATGTAAGCTTTAACGCTTCATGGCTCGTTAGTACGGCAACAGTGTATATGAACTAAATAAGGCAAGTAATAAGCAATATATCATGCACACGTTTGTACACGTTTATATCATGCACACGTTTTATGTCATGCTCATTTAAATCACATATTTTGAAATCAATCAAACCCCTTTTTCTCTACAGGAGTGAAAGGAAGAGCATTGGAGAAGACAAGGACAAGCTTCAAAGACGAAAAAGATAAATGGAGAATGCGGAATGAATTAAAGAAATCATCTCTATTTATAAGTTGGAGAAAGCGAAAAGTTTCACCTTTTTGTTTGAAATTCAAAAAGGCAGAGGTTCACGCATTTTCCTCTCTCGGGGAATGAAATTGTCGAAAAAGTAAGGATAAGGTATCGAAATTAGCGCTTACATTAAAAGCGGGAATTACTGCGAAGTAAAAGGATAACCGCGCAATTAATGAATGACTGCCATGTCACGAGTCTATTAAAGCAAGATTTGTCCGCCTTCGCAGTTCAGCTCAGCCACACAAAATCTGGGGGCAAATGATAGACCATAACTAAATCATTTGTTAGTCAACAACGGTCAACGGTTCAACTCGATTAGCTCAGCATTCAAAGTACTGCAATTCAGCAGTTCAGCGCCCAAGTATGGTTGTTCAGCCTCAGCGGTACCTCAGCAAAGCATCATGACGGATTTATGACATTGAAGAATATGCCAAGGTTTGCACCTCGACATCAACTTCAGTTTATGTCTAAATGCTGCACTTCAGACCACTTCATATAGGCAATGCCTGGTCATACACTTCGGCAAGGCCTAATCATGCACTTCAGCAGAGTTCAGTTGTGTACCACAGCAAGTCATCACTTCAGCAGAGTTCAGCTGTGTACCACAGCAAATGAACAAGTACGATATTACTTCGTGGGACCCTCAGACAGAGGTACAATTCAAATATAGTGACTACAGCTGGTTGTTCTTCCTGAACACGCCAAAGTCACAACAGCCGGTCTACTAGTTATATCTACCAGGCCGGCCTATTAGTCACATCAGTTAGACTACTGATCACATCAGCAGATCTACAGCGTCCTAGGCTTTCTGCCCCAAGCAAGCGTCTTCTCCACAATCCACTATCGGGGGATTAAAGCGGGAAAAAAGGTCTATAAAGGCAAGCCAACCAAGGCAAAGAAAGGGACCAAGATCTGAATCCAGAATTCAAGCATTCATACTTATACGCGTTGCTCCTCGGCATATACTGTGAGAAATTCCTAACTCACCCTTTACATTATAATCTCAGTGACATATGGCCCAAACTGACTTAAGCGTCGGAGGGTTTTTCCCAGGGTCAACCCCCTGGGACCTCTGACCTGTGTTTCCATGTGCAGGATATTTGGCGCTATTCCAGCTACAACCATTTCAATTCTAGTTAACAATTCTTCACGTTAACTGACGGAGTTATTTTGAGGTCGTCTAGACCCTTGGTGAACATCCGGCTTCATCATTGATGTCTTCGTGGTCTATACTTAGTTTCTTCTATACCCCATTACATCATTTTCTTGGACATTTTTTTTTGTTTTTTATTAGAGTGTTCTCCTTAGGAGTTGGACAATGCAACATCTTCATACATTTATATAGAGTTTTAACAACGATATGTGACCCGTATTTATTGCACATGTTGGAATTGGCATTTAGTTCTTGAATGTACTGAATCTCTCTCCAAAGAGTTGAAGTTTTGCTGGGGTGCCTACACATGTCTACTTCAGGGTTCAATAAGACAAACCAACAAGCATGTAATTCAATTCTGGTTTGCTGTGAGGAAATTGTTTTTTTTCTTTTCCCGAGCTATCCACTACTTAACTGATTCGTAGTTGCTTGTGCAAATCAACGGCTTCGGACTGCCGATTAATCTTTTCTTTATCTTCATAAAAGTTAAGCGTTATTACAAGCTTGCCCTTATGTAATTGTGAAGTGGGCCGGTTCTATGAGAAATCTAGCAGACAAGATTTCTCTAAAACACTTTCTGAAACCAGATTGTTCATGTCCAAAACGAACACAATCATGAGAACCAAAAGGGTGTTAAAGGAAATGTTGTGTGAGTATCGTTGTCTAGGTTCACAACAAAAGCTGACTGGTTCAAGACATCAAGTCACTAATTAGCCGAGTGAATCCGATGGTACATCACTATGAAAGGTTCAAAGCCAGAAGCTTCCTTTTCTGATGCAACATTTTCTTATCTGACTTCTCCTTAGAGTCTGCATCTGCATTAAATTTTCATTCATGTGAGGGATTGTTGGAGAATTAAAAGGTTTGGGCTTTGGCCCATTAAGGAAGGTTGCAAAACTTGGTTGATCAACATATTTTGAGCTTAATTATGATTAGCTTCCGATAATGAAAATCGAAAACTAATGAGTCCTTAATTATCTACGTAACGAGTAGTTAGTTTTAGGCTTTGGAATCACTCAATTACGATACCAAGTGAATGAGAAATTAATGCTCAAAGTGGATGGAAAACATGAGATAGAGGGTGATGCGTCCTATTCTTAGTAGGCCACATCACCCTTATGGAGGAATACCACATTGGATATTTGGACATGTTTAGCCACCTTATAAATGGCTAGAATGGACACTTTAGATGTGTCCTTGGGGCATGAAAAGTTTTTGACAGGAGGGAAGACCTAGAAAGTGTCACACGCGCACGCGCACCGCCGCCTGCCCGTCCGGCCGGCCAGCTTGGCTCGGCTTGTGGCTCGTGTGCTCGTGTGCCGGGCCGGTTCCTATCTGTTTGGAGAAATTGGGCTTTTGGATTAATTATTTTTTGTAAATAGTTAAAAGCTTCGGGCCTAGCTGCGCAGCGGCCCAAATGCTCTCCTACGTGTGCAGTCCGGTCCAGTACTCCTATGTGCGCGTCCAGTAACAGATAACACGTTCTAAACGCGTTTCAGTTGTGTTCGGTTATTCGGTTATGGTTTAAATCGAATGGTTATTTTTAAAGGGTCTCCTTCGGTATGCGATAAGATCAAACGGTTTTGATCTAATGGTGACGGAAGGCAGTTTTGATCCAATGTCTGAGATTCAAACTTACCTAACCGCCCAACCGAATGTGGTTTTCATCTAACGCTCCAGGTTTAATCCTGTGAATTGGTTTTCCATCTAACGGCTGTAATTTAAACCTTCCAAAATCGCCAGGAGGTTTCAATCTGACGGCCCTAATCGATCTACGGTTATCCGACGGTCACGGTTCCATCTGCATAACCGATTCTCCAACCGACTCCCCTATATAAACAGGGGCAGGGTGTGCGTTCTATACACACCCTGATCATTTTGCATTCGTCGCTTTCTGCATCCATATTAGTGCTCTCTGCATAACGTCCAAGAGGAGTCAGGACCTTCGAAGGTTCGCAGTAGTTCAAGTTCAGCAGTTCCGCTCAACTGAACAGGTATCCGTTGTATCCTGGGAGACGGCTGCTAACGCCGGTTAGGCACAGTATACCAGAGCAATACGTCTTAAGGACAGAGTCCTCGACTCGCCCCGGGTTTGGTTTATTTTATTGTTTCCATACGCACACACCGAACGACTGCATCTTAGTACAGGATTGATTGTTACCAACAAAAACTATATGTGTTTTTTATTTAATATGTAAGAAAATATAATGTTATTGATAAAAATCGAGATAAAGATTAAGAGATAAAATTGGAGTCCAGAGAAAGAAAAAAAGAAACTGCAGCATGTAGAGCAATTTTGAGAGATGAAACAGGTATGGGTATTAGAGCAATAACTTTCTCTCTTCTTGTCACCACTCCATTGAGAGCTGAGCATCAATCAGCGATGTTAGGCTTCCTCTTCTTTTCGATGCGACATGCACAAATGGAAATAGAGGTGGACTGTGAAGAGCTGGTGCAATTGATGGTCGAAGATGAAAATGAAGAAAATGAAGGGGTAGCGAATGAGGACACTCTACAAGTTTCTGGAACGTCCTTTTCTTATACTCTTTGATAAACAAATTCTTTAGGAGCAAAGGCGAAGTCTCTCTTTATGCTTCCAGCGGTCTCTTAGGTTTGCATGCTGCACAAGAAGACCCGCGTAAAGTGTCTTCTACAAACTAGTAAAAATAAAGCAATTGCCCCATACAAACTAGCAGAATTAGAACATCCACAGTGTGAGTGTTTTCGGATTCGAGTCCTTGCCTTTTTGGGAGCAATACTCAATCCGAGTACTATGATAAACAAATTCTACATCACATTTTTTAGTATGGAATGCTCGTTAAATTTTTTCATACCTTTAGCGATCTATAGGTGACCTCTTCAATCTGATTAAGGGTTGTGTTATAACAGATGTAATATCTTTTATTCGACATCAGTAAAAATATTTTTCCTTCAAAAAAAACATATATATACACACACATACATACATATACATATATGTTGGATAATTTCCTTAGTAGATAAAGATTAAGAATCTCCTAAGTTATAAGAGTTTAAATTTAAATATGTTTCCTTAGTGATATTTATCTATTTCCTATTAGATTAAGGTTTTGTCTAGACTCATTAGTCAATATATAGGGTCGGCCAGCCATAGTAGATGGTGTGCCAAAAGTGCCAGCGCCAAGAGTGCCAAATACCAATCCCGGATAAGGTGATTGGTGAGTCAATGTCGGATAGGGTCATTGACAAATGCGGTAAGTTGTGTCATTCGGTTTTGAGTTATTTTCCGAATATTAATAAAGTGAGTTGTGCTTTATACGCATTGTGTTTTGAATCCGTTGTTATTACTTCAATTGGTATCAGAGCCAAGGTTGTTTGAAGAGGAGGAGCCGCCGTGTGGTTTGATCCGGGAAGGAGGCTACCGTGTTCTTCATATCAGCAAAGGCCGGATTCTGTTCATCCTTGTTAAAGATTTGTGTTAGGTATCTTTAACACAACACCATTGTTCGTGATTGGAAAAAAAAAGGTGCTGGCCGCCGTGGGTGCTCCGGCCGAAACAATTAAGGAGGTTGGGGGTGTAAACAAAGAAACAAAGCCGAAAAGAGGGCTCTTGTTTTTGGAGCATAATTCTGACTACTGTATTTATTATCTTTGTGTTTCTTCTCATTTCAAACTAGGCTATGGATCGGTACAAGAAGGGGAGAAGCCAAAGACCGAGACTCCGATTCAGAAGAACGAGATTCAGACGAAGTTCAAGGAAATGCGAAGCTTGCTCGGCATGGAAGACCTTCCGAGTGTACATTCGGAAATTAAGGGGGAGATTGTTGGATAATTTCCTTAGTATATAAGGATTAGGAATCTCCTAAGTTGTAGGAGTTTAAATTTAAATATGTTTCCTTAGTGATATTTATATATTTCCTATTAGGTTAAGGTTTTATCTAGACTAGTTAGTCTATATATAGGGTCGGCCAGCCATAGTAGATGGTGCGCTAAGAGTGTCAGCGCCAAGAGTGCCAAATACCAATCCCGGATAGGGTGATTGGTGAGTCAATGCCGGGTAGGGTCATTGACAAAGGCGGCAAGTTGTGTCATTCGGTTTTGAGTTATTTTCTGAATATTAATAAAGTGAGTTGTGCTTTATACGTGTTGTGTTTTGAATCCGTTGTTAATACTTCAATATATACATATATATGTATGTATGTATATGTATATATACACACACACACACACATATATATATACATACATATGCATATACATATATATACACACATACATACATATAGATACATATATATATATGTATGCATATATAGATACATATATAGACTCCAGGCAACAAGGAGGAGGGCAAAAAGTTTACAGCTACACGGTTAAGCAAGGGGTATTTTCGTAGTTTCCTTTCTTACTATATTGTTTTTTACTTTTTCCACTTCGGGAATCTGCAAAATATAATAGTTCATAAGATGTGAAAGTATTTGATCTAAGTATTAATCTGAATGAATATTCACCGATGCATGCTTTCTGACATGATGGCACAACATGGCGATTGCTTTTCTATATTGATTATTTTATATTGTAAAAAAAGCAGATCCAATTATCTTTCTTTTTCTCCCCACTTGTGAAGACCAAGGTATAACTTATCTTCTAAAACGTTGATATTGCTGGTCTATATAAGTAAGTGGTCTCATCTCTGTTCAAGTTACCATTATTGCTATTCTTTGGTTAAAAATATATTTACGGCCAACTGTATTCACAAACTTTTGACTTTTGTTATCAAAATGTCTATTGAAGACGGACTTTGGAGCAATTGGTAATGTTGTTGTTTTGTGACATTCAAGTCACGGGTTCAAATCACAGAAACAGCCTCTTGCAAAAAAATATAGGATAAGGCTGCGTACATCAGATCGCGCAGCGAATCCGCCCCTCTCCGAACTGTGTGCAAACGCGAAAACATAGTGCATCGGGAATAAGGGTGCTAACAAACCTAGCCGAACCGAATACTAGGTTTTTTAAATTTGGATTTATTTAGCTAAACGAACTATTTGCCTCAGTTCGGTTAGTGAAAAGAGCTTTAAAATTATTTCAAGTTTGGCTCGATAACACTATAACTCTTGTTTAAACGAGCCGAACAGTTCGCACAGTTCAGCTCGATTAACTAAATGAATCCAAATAAGTATTCGAATTCGGCTCATTTAAGTAAAATTAACAAACAAACTCGAACCATATACAAATCAAATTCGAACAATTTGCGAACGGTTCGGTTCGCTTAACACCTTATCAAAATGTGTATTGTTTCTGTTTAACTTCTGGTAATTTTTGAGTGCACAAAAATGTGAAAGGTTCCGGACTTTGTTGTTTCATACAACAACATTACCTCATTGCCTTAGAGCTTCCGTCTATGGTGGCGTATGGAATGGTTGGATGTATGCAACCATACCCATGTGTTAGAAACACACGGAGGTTGTTTCATGATGACCCATAATGATACGTCAAGGTATGTCAATCAACTGCTACTTCACAATATAAAAAACGCAGCCAATTTAGTAAGTCATTTTATTTTATTACATCATATTCCAAAATTAAGAAATCTAAAATAATGGACACATATAAGATAGATCTTATAATACTCGAATCATACAACTTTTCCCCTGAAGGTGCAATATGGGTCCAAAGTACATATATTATTATTATTTTTCTTTCAACTACATGTTCGACATAGAGACATCCAACACACGTTGAGGAATTCTATAATACATATATACAGCTAGAAAATTCACCTACAACTTGCCTGACACCTCAAAAACCAATATTCCATCCGATGTGATTACTTATTTAAAGTAAACTATAATTATACTAAAATTATAGAAAAAGATTCACCAACATTTGGTCCCTCGCCATACTCTACGCAGTTTCCTTTCCAACCTACAACATTTGACCCAATTTCACCAATATGAACCATACCTATTGGAGTAAAATGTCATATCCTGATTCTAACGGTCTCTACCGTCCAGTTCTAAAGAGCATCGTGAAGAATGAGTCATACACAAGGTGGCAAACTGGGTCTTTGGCTCGGACGAGTCTACTTTTTAGTTTTTTTGACCTCGAACTTTATTCCTGCTGGATGAAATTGGCGTTGCAAACCGTTCATGTCATAGTCTTCTATCTCGTATAATGCACGCAGTTATGCCGTTTGTGTCTACAATTTTAAATCTCGCCAGAATATTTCTGTTCGTGTCTTTTTTTCATAGCTTCAGCGACCATTCATTATTCTGAATCAACTACTAATAATTATCCAATGATTCCTTGGCTTTCATTCCTCAATGTTTAGCATCAAAGACAAGAAATCAACATTTACACAATGGACTTCAGTTCATTATTTTTGGTCATGGAGGAGCCCATTTGAAATCAACACAATAACAAGGCATCTGGTCATCGGGAAACAACCTTTACGTGTTCCTAACACATGGGTATGGTTGCGTACATCCGACCCTCCATACCCCGCTATAAGCGGGAGCCGGTAATGTTGTTGTTGTTGTACAATAACACGGCATCTCCAGCTCAAACTAACAAAGATACACCTGACTTTGAACAGCAGTTTTGCCAATCCTAAACCCTGGAACCACCGTAAATCCCACCCGAGGCTCCGTTTCCGGCGAAACGAACGGTTCCTCGTTGACACTTTCCATGTACACCTCCGAGAATGGACTCCCTTTCCTCACTTGATAGATTGAGGCCTCCGGTTCGAAGGAGAACGCCAGACAATGTAGCAGCCAAATGCGCTTAGCCATCTCAGCGAATGCCATAAAGAATGTTGTTCCAGGGAACTCTCCTGCGTTCACCATGTTTCTTTGATCCAAGTTCCCAAACAAAGATGATTCCATCTTGGGGTGGACTAATCTCAAGTACTTGGCACGACAGAATCTTGAAAACGTTGATTTAGGCTTCCAAGCTAAGTAGTCCATTGGCTTAACTGATTTGAGCTCCTTGAATCTTTCGAAGAACAGTTCTTTTCGATTCTTTGGCTCCTTTCTGGTGAAAGATTTGAACTCAGGGTGGTTGAAACCATCAAACATCTGTCTGCAAACAAATGACTCGAATGTATAACATATATCACTTGATTTCCAGTAAACAACGTCGCGTTCGATTGAATTGGCAGCAGCATCCAAATCCCACTCTGCATTTTCCATTTCACTTACTAGCAAACTAACAAATCTCCTGATGGATGTAGTTCCTTGGCGAAGAACATTGATGAAATGACTTGGACCTAAACCTGACAAGCAAAGATTGTGATCAACAACATATGTTTGTCCACTCGAATTCGATCTTTTCTCAAGCAAACAATTCTCTCTATTAGCTTCTTCCAGTTTCTCTTTGAGAAAAGTGATTTCTGAGTCTTTGAGCTTCACATCAGAATCCAATTTCTTTCCCATTACTTCATACATTCTGATCAAACTTTTCTGCTCCTGAAGTTCAGCCGAAAGCTGTGCTTTTTGGGGGAAAGACTCATTGAATTCCTTCTTGGAAAAAGAGTGCTTTAATTGTGATAAATTCTTTAGCTCAGATACAACCATTTGATCTGCAGATTGAATCTCATCTGGGTCATAAGGAGACTGAGCAAACTGCAACTGCGAATACGCTGCTTTAATAACTGATAAACTTGCAAACAATCTAGCAAGAAAAGCCTCTGTTTCTGCGCTGTTTCTTAGCTTTTCATCCTCTGCTTCTGCTCTGTTTCTTAGCTTTTCATCCTCTTGCTTAAAGGACTCGAGCCGAGTTTTTCTGGCAAGATTATCTCTAACATACTCAGGTTTGATCTTATAATCAAGATCATCATCTGGAGCAATCCCTGTAACTGCTCGAATGTGTAACACTTTCGATATTGTTCGTGCCATTCTGCTCTTGTTCTTATTTGTGCCAAATGCAGGTCGTTCTACAAAATTCATCTGAGGAAATTGCAAGAAAAACAAGAACCAAGAACTCAGGGATTAATGAGAAAAGATATATGAGGTTAAACGGAAAAGGGAATATTAGGATATGATGGCTAACGTTATACTACGATTAGATTGTAGCAAGAAAAAGGAGAAAAGCAGTCTGCTTTAGTCATAGATCAAGGCCTGCAAAACATAAGGAATTTCTTTTTGGGGTTTTATATTCTTGAAAGAATCATAAAGGAGGATTCCAAAGTAAGTAGGAGAAAATAAACATGGAGCTGATGATTACATAGATCCTAACCCACGCTTTAAGGACTAAGTATTCAAAGCTATTAACTTTTTCTATAAAATTATTAATGGGTTAAAACAAAGGGAGAGAATCAATCGTACTCATTATTTCCCAACGACATCAAAGTCTATCAATAAGGTCTGCAAAAGGTAAATGACAGACAAACAATAACTCTATCACAATAGATATAGAGTTTTAAAGGGAGAGAATCAAGTATCCTAAAGAATATTAAATAATAAAAGAAGAAAATAGATTTTACACATTTTTCATATTCCACCTAACTGAACCTGAGGCTCAACCCCAAACTATTCATCGAGCCTCCCCCACCTCTCTAACTCATACACCGGTTTGGTAGGTAAAAAGGTGTTTTCGGTACATAGACTCCTGCGTTTGTGCATGTTCTGAAGAGGGGTTGGATCGCTTCTCGATGTGATGTATGCAGTTGATGAGCCAAAAATACCCCCTGTTAGTCAATAACAGTCAACGGTTGGATATGGGCGTAAAAATGTTAAGTCCCGCGGGTCGGCCCACAGTTTGACCAGCTCATATACGGACAAACAATCCATCTCGGCCACACGGCCCTAGCGCCATCTAGGCCTAAAGGCCTCATCTCGGCCTTCAGCTCCATCTCGGCCAAAGGGCTGTATTCGGCCTCAGATCCGTCCTACCTGACGATCTCAGACCACACTTCTGACGCCAGTTGCGGACGTCATAGAAGGTCTGCTCATGTTCACTGAAGTCGGCCACCTACATCTCAGCAGGCCGACCCCACATCCAAATTCATCTCGAGCACCTCTGAGTACTTCTAAAGGACTTGACCTCGGTTCTAGGAGTTTACCCTAGGTAAGTCTGCCAGGTGAAACTCCCAGCCAGGTGTACCAAACCAGCGTACTCAGCTCAGTACCGAGCCACGTGGCGAGTATGCAAGAGCAGCAGTCATCCGAATAAACTCCATGCCTGTCACGATTTCCGGGCTCTGCCCATGCATTGGCCCAAGCCGCCATATAAAAAGGCAGAGAAGAAGGAGAGAGAAGGACAAGTAACATTTCACAACTTACTACAGTCAATCATCTTCCTCACGGTGAAATCACAAGTTTACCAGAAAACCTTTACTTACAAACTTTCTACAGTATAAACCTCTCCAAAAATGGCCTCAACTGACTTGACCGTCGGAGGGTATTACTCGGGGCCATAGATCCCGGGTCCTCTGGCCTCTTTCCTTTGTGCAGGTTGGCCAACCGCCTATTACAGACAACTGACGGAGATTTAACGGCATAACCCACCACATCACACTTTATACTTGGTGATAAATCCGACATCATCAAATTGGCGCTAGAAGGAGAGCCCTGAACCTCCGTCAACTAAGTTCTCTTAACTGCTCTATTTAAGCTTTCAAGTCAGCTCAGATGGGTAAAGAACCATGCGAGGGACTAGGAGAGTCTTCAAATCCTCACCGTCGAAAAGATACTCGCTCTGTTCATCCTGGACAGGATTCCAGGAGGCCAGAGCTGGAAGCGAAGAAGGCACCAGCGGTGACCGCAGATGAACGAGAAAAGGCCATGAAATATGTGGCCAAAAATCTTGATGTGTTTGAGACCGTTGTAGAACGGCTCAAAGGAAAGTGTCCCAAGGTAGAGTACATGGAGGAGGATTCCACCTCCCTCCATGCTAAGGAGAAGACTCAGCGACAAACTTCTCACCACCCTCAAGGTTTTATGGCAGATGCCAGACGTAGTGGTGATAAAGCCCCTATGGTGGAGTCGGTACCTTTGCCCAGGCAGCACCTCAGTGTAAGGCCCCGATCTTTCAAGAGCGTACGTCAGGAGGCTGATCCTCGCAGGCCGAGGAGCCGACCTGAGGAGCCCAAGCCAGAATACATGAGGGTGATCCAAGAAAGCCCATTTTCTTTGGATATTGTAGAGTATTTGGCACCGGATAACTTTAGGGTGCCAAAAATGGATACTTATGATGGAACGTCTGGTCCTACCGATCATCTTTTTCAATTTCAGACGGCCATGAGCTTGAAAAATATTCCCGATCCACTCTAATGCAAAACCTTCCCCATGTATCTGCGAGGGAAGGCAAGAAGATGGTTTCAGGAGCTTCCACCTCAGTCAGTGGACTCCTTCAGACAATTGGCGCAGAAGTTTAAGTCCCAATTTGTTTCTAGTGCGCCATTTATCAAAAACTCTTCACACCTGATGACCTTGAAACAGGGTCCTGAAGAGTCAGTGCTGAAGTGCATGCAGAACTTCTCGGATGAATCACTGCAGGTCAGTGATCGAAACGAAGGAGTAAAAGCAGCTGCATTTATTAATGGTCTCAGGGCGGGTCGCCTCTTCTCTCAGCTTGCCGAAGAGGGGCTCACCACATTGCGGGAATGCCTGGAGAAAGCACACCAGTTTGCCCGAGGTGAAGAGGCAAACCAGTTGAAGAAGGAGGCCGAACAAAGCACTCGGCATGAAGCTCGGCCCAATTCCAAGACGGATCGACATGATGACAAGCGCGATCGACGCAGTGCGTTTGATTGCCTTGGGGGCCGAGGCAAACGAGGCAGGGAGGGTCTGCCCCTTTTAGCCTCTAAAGACAGAATTTTGGCTGTTATGGAGAGAGATGGTTTGAGGACGGACCCTAAACTTCTGGCAGGTCCCAGAGATAAAAGGGATCCTAAGTTGTACTGTTGTTATCATCGTGATGTCGGCCATGATACAGAAGATTGCCGGCAATTGGCCCAAGCAATTCGGAAGTTGATCGAGTTGGGGCACTTGAAGCAGTTCTACGACCCACGCTCACGACTTCACAATCGTCTGAGCTTCCGAAAAAATTCTCAAAAGGATAAGTGACGACGTGAGACTCCACCCGCGCGTCCCAGGTCGGACGATGATGAGGACAGAGGCCGACATGAGGCCGCAGTGCAGCCCCAAATCAATTCTGTAATTTATACCATCTCCAGAGGGCCACCTCAGCAAAATCAAGGGGGTCCCAGTACGTTAGGGACGTCATCTGGGCCTCCCCCTAAAAAGCGAAGGTTAGCCCGAGAACTGGTCTACGGACCAGAAGACATTATTCCACTGGACTCCAATATACGGGTCTGGTGATAGGTTTGTGTATACACTTGGCACCAGATAAAATCGTAGAAGGGCGAAGGGTTTATGTAGATACTGGGAGTGTTGTAAATATTATGTACTATCGTGTATATAAGCAATTGGGCTTAGCAGATTCCCAAATGCCCCAGTGTCTTCTCCTTTGTTTGGATTTACTGGTGTGCCAGTTCGGCCTGCTGGCCTGATCACACTCAGCGTTAGCTTCGGCAAACCTCCCGCTTACCGCTGTTTGTGGATGGATTTCGTGGTAGTCAAAGAAAGGTCGGCTTATAACATTCTCTTAGGCCGACCAGCACTGGTAGCTTTGAAAGCAGTAATATCCCCTTTGTATGTAAGCATGAAGTTTCCTACACCAGGTGGAGTAGTTACTTTACAAGGGAATATTCCTATAGCTCAAAATTGTTACGCAGTGGCTACCCAAGGGGGTGGGGCCGTCCAACAGGTTGTTTTGGATGATCTCATTCCCCCAACTGAGGAGCGTTTACACTCAGATGATGCAATTCAGGAATTCATCCTAGATCCAGGTCGGCCCGATAACACAATCAAGATTGGGACATGGATGCCAGCTGAGACGTTGGCTCAGCTTCAGAGTCTGCTAAGGGAGTTCGCGGAGATTTTTGCATGGACGGCAGAGGATATGCCTGGGATCCCGATTTCCTTAGCTGAGCATCGGCTTAATGTGGATTCTCAGGTCAGACCCATTAAGCAGAAGAAAAGGAACTTTGCCCCAGAAAGGAACAAGGTGATAGATTGGGAGGTGGAAAAGCTCCTTGCGGCAAAGTTCATCGTAGAGGTCTTGTATCCGATTTGGTTGGCCAATCCTGTCATGGTCCCCAAACCCGACAAGACCTGGAGAATGTGTGTGGACTACACCGATCTGAATAAGGCGTGCCCGAAAGATTGTTACCCCTTACCAAAGATTGATAGACTGGTGGACTCCACCTTGGGGTATGAGGTCTTTGATTTCCTTGATGCTTTCAAAGGCTATCATCAGATCATGATGGCAAAGGAGGATCAGGAAAAGACTTCCTTTATTACAGAGTCGGGAACCTATTGTTATGTCAGCATGCCCTTTGTCTCAAGAACGCAGGGGCTACTTACCAACGCTTGGTCAACTCGCTATTCCGAGATCAGATTGGCCGAGTTATGGAAGTTTACATTGACGATATGTTGATTAAGAGCAGGTCTCTTGATCAGTATATCTCAAATCTTCGAGAAGTGTTTGTCATGTACCTTTGGAGTACGCACGGGAAAGTTTCTCGGATACATGGTTTCCAAGGAAAGAGTACAGGCCAACCCGGCCAAGATTGAAGCCTTAGAAAGTATGCACCCACATCGGAACATCAAAGAGGTTCAGAGGTTGACAGGCCGAATTGCTGCCTTGAGCAGATTTCTTTCTAAGTCAGCTGAGAGATCACTGACTTTCTTCCAAATTTTGAAGAAACGAACTGCTTTTCTCTGGGATGACCAGTGCTAGAAGGCCTTCGATGATTTAAAAGCACACTTGGCCGAGGTGCCTATGCTGACATCTCCTCTGCTCGGGGAGACTTTGTACATATACTTGTCAACCTGCCATGAGGCAGTGAGCGCAGTTCTGCTCAGGAAGCAGGATGCTGTACAGAAACCCATTTATTTTGCTAGCAAAGTTTTGCATGGAGCTGAAGTGCGCTATCCTAATGCTGAAAAAATCGTCTTAGCATTGATAGTGGCGGCAAGAAAATTCCGACCCTACCTTCAAGCTCATCCCATAATAGTGGTGACGGATCAGCCTTTGAAGCAAATTTTATCCTGGCCAGACACTTCGGACTGAGCTGCTAAGTGGGCAATGGAGCTTGCTGAGTATGATATCAACTATAAGTCACGCAGTTCTATTAAGGCTCAAGCTTTGGCCGACTTCTTGGCCGAATGGATATCTGTTGAAGAAGATCTTCCTCCAGCACAAGGTTGGATCTTATACGTAGATGGATCTTCTTCAAAGGAGGGAAGCAGAGTTAGAAAAAGTTGAGTGATAAAAAAATAAACAACACTCAAAGAAAATCTTATTTACCAAAGCGATGTTGGATTGGAAGGCGTTTGTCAGCTCGCTCCAGCCAGTTGCCTTGAACTTCTGATGGTCCAAGGGCAGAACCGCTATCTTGTTCAGCTTCTCAGCTATGACGGGCTCCCAAGCTGAATCCTCTTCAGAGAACCCAATGAGGATTGGGTCCTAGACATTTCCCTGTTGAGGCAGATTTGCCTCAGCCGGCTCAGCAACGATCATATCCGGGGGCTGAGATGGCCCCAGATCACGACTGCTGGAACCTTCACCCCTTTGTCGTTTTAAAGGGCGAGGGACGGAGCCTTCACCAGCCTCTGCTGGAATTTCTGAATCGGCAGGAGCCTGAGGCTGGACCTCGGCCTCAGGCTCATCATCCCTTATTACAATGGGCAGAGCTGCAAAGACATAAAGCAGGTCAGAACTCAAACAAGTGTTAACACTAAGAAAATTTTTGCATATGGAGGAAGAGCTTACCTGATTCAGGCTCCGCTGGCTCGGGCTCAGCAGGAGCAACACTTGAAACTGGGGACACAGCAGAAGTGGAAGCCCCCCAGAGCCAAGAGTTGCCAACCTCCTTTCCCTCCGAAGTCAAACAGTTAGACACTAAAAAAGAGAAAATGGCTGAGAAGAAAAAAATAGTACCCACCTCGGATAATGGTTAACTGGTTCGGAGAAAGAGCCCGATAGTTGTCACCAAGAGCCGAATGGGCTACATCGGCAGCTAACCAGATTTCGGAGTCAACCTTCTGCCAATCGATGACAACCGGGAATGTTCGAATTCTGT